>OZ014525.1:212197243-212354743 GCA_963966055.1 Lathyrus aphaca | reverse complement strand
AGGACTACTGGCCCACCTATAACGGGGAAATAGTCTGGCACAATGAGAACATGCGAAGAAAGAAAAAGGGCGTCCTAACAGCACGCGTATTCGCACCGAAATGGATACGGCGAATAAGATGGTGAGACTATGTAGTTCATGTCGTCAGCCCGGTCACAATCGTAAAAAATGTCCCAACGTTGGACCAAGATCAACATCATAAATTAAACCATTGTAACCGTATTTATTTTAAATAGAAGCCTAGTTCGTTTCATTCATATCAGTAAAATCATACAACCGCAAACACGAACATACATAAATAAAACAAGGAAATACATGATTTAAAACATGACCGTACATAAATAAAACTAGAAAATACATAAATTCAAACATGACCATACATAAATAAAACAACTGGAACATTCAACATATCTAGCCTATCAGAACCATCAGGACAACTTCACCTCCACCTAACATCATCGAAAGAACACCTGCATCATTGACAACTTTTCTCCATTTCGTCACACCAGACTCCACAACCCGCTTCTCAATTTTAATTATCTTTTCTTTGTGGCCGATCTCTCCTTCTAACCAGCGGGTTAATTCTCTATGCAAGTGTTCCAAAGTTTGCGGGTTCCATAACAGCATCTTCAAAGGAGGCTTTGTTGCCGAGAAAAACACCAAAGCATTTTTCTTCAAAATATCAAATTTTGGAAGTGGTTCTTCTGATGTTGAGGAAGACGGTGTCGGTGCAAAACTATATGGACGAGGAGAAGTCATGTTGTAAGAGGGAGAGATTGAAAGGAATGAATGAGAGAGGGTTTGTAAGGAAGGAGTGAGATAAATTTGATGTGTATGAGTGATAACCGGGCATATGTATTTATAGAAAAAAATTTGCAAGCCTAAACACTTACACCAAACCATTTGGCAAATACATATACCACATTAACACTCATTCACCAATCCATTTGGCGAATTAGTTAAAAAAAATTGAAGATAGCCAATCCATTTGGCGAATTAGGTTGAAAATGAACTTGTTCGCCAATCAACTTGGTGAACATGCATGCAAACTATGTTAGTTTGGTAATTTATTTTAAAACATTGTTATTTTGGGAATTAAATTATTAATGTATGTTATTCTAAAAAAAATCTATTTCGTGGGTTTGTGTGATTTTGATTCTTGATCGGTTTGTTTATTTTTAAATGAGGAAAGTGTTCATTTGGTGTGATACATAGCGGATGAGTGTATGCAACGTGTCAATTTTAAAATAATTCAAACATCAAAATGAGATTCATTGACGGGATATACATGTCTCATTGATTCACATTGTAAAAATAATGTAAAAATAATTTATGTTGTATTTTTTTTTCTTATATATATATATATATATATATATATATATATATATATATATATATATATATATATAGGCACGAGTTAAAAATATTATTTAATTTAATATAAATTGATCTGACCTGATCAGGAGGAACCTTTCAGACTAGCGTAGCTTCTGCGGTGGAGAAAATAGGAATGTACCTGCAAGATACTTCGATGTCAAAGTGAGAGTATGTTATGGAATAAGAGAAAGTACAGAAAGGTAAGTAAGAATAGAATATATGATCCTCTAGTGAAATAAGGTATTTATAATGTGTCCTCGGTGCTGGACCAATGTTCTCTTCGTGGGCTGGATCTGTTAGGCCCGCAAAGGGAACTGCCAGAGTTTGCGTAGGAACAGTTAATACCTAGCATGTGGTCTTGCCCCTGGTCCAACTGCCCCGTTAATCTAGGAGATTATTGCGGAGACGGTTGACTAAAGGACTAGAGCACGTGGAGGAAGTACTCTCCCCACTCCCCTCAATTATTGGGCCTTGGACTCGTGCCATTCGGAATGGGCCGTGCTCGACACGCCTGGTGCCAGGCCCATCCCATAACAGGAACTCCCCAAGTCGCAACTTCGATACGTAGTGATGACTTAAGGGTGGAATTGTGTCGGGTAGGTCACGCAAGGAAGTTCGTCGATTCTAGGCGTGAAGTGGGTTCGTGTCGACGAGGGACGCTTGTTGAAAGCCCGTTGTTGACGTTGTTTGGTCATGTCAGGCATATGTTGCTTCCCTTGGTGATTTTTGTTTGTATAGGAGAACCGCGTGCTCGGTGTTTTGGGGAATGGTAATTCCTTGCCTGTGGGGGAATTCAAAAATGGCATGTATCTTCCCCTTTGTTTTCGTGTCATAATAGCAATTAATGTTAGGCCCCTCATTTCTTGCATGGCAAGGCATTAAACGTCATGATTACCTAGGAGAATCTAGGCAGTCTATGCAATGATAGCCTGGGCGCATTTTCCTGTACGAGTACTATAAGAAGAGTTTGTGGGGGAACTTCTCCTCACTTCTCATTTTCACTCCTCAAATCTCCTCAGACCTCCACCGAAATTCTCTGCTCTCACCGGAAAGTTTTTCTTCTATCGTCGAGTTTCCTCGTCGCCGTACACTCAGGTAAGTCCCTTTTTTTATCTAATAGTGGTAGGTTTCTTTTTAGCTTTTTCCCGGTGGTTCTTCACCGGAGCAGTCAAGGAAGCCCCTTCTAGGCATGTGCGGATGCATTTTCTGATGAATTTGTCGATAGGCGCATGCGTTTTACGGCAGATATTCATAGGAAGCAGTCGAGCAGGATCCTCCTCGTATGTTGTTCATGGGGTTTCTAATGAATCCCCCGTGTAACATATGAATTTTCCAATGAATCCCTCGTGCATAACATGAATCTCCCGATGAGGACTCTCCTCGTGGGCTCTCTTAGAGATGTTTCTTTCGCCCAGTGTTGCGCGTTTCTTTCCCCGGCTCTGCTCCCCGCCCTTTCACTTGAACTGTGGTGGAAGGGTGGATTTGATGTGACGTCGAATTCACTAGTTTCCTCTGTTTTTCAGGTAAATATGGACCTGTGCAGAGTGGTCGAGGATGTAAAGGTGGATGAGTATGAAATAGACAAAGATATTCCTGTCACCCGCGCAGATGATCTCGCGGTCGTCGCCTATGTTGTAATCGACTTGTCATGGGTCGGGGAGGAACCGTCTGAGACGGGTTCTCGCTTCGTGAAGTAATATCTTAGTGCCTACACCGTCTCAGAGGACTTGGCCCAGGGGGCTCCTAGGAATTGGGATTGTTTTGCTCCTCATCTCGAACAGCAGATCTGCTCAGTGTTTTGGGGAATGTGTTTCCCTATGTATGAATTTGCGTTTAAGGAGGTGAGGCTCCATCTCCCCTTGTCCGGATTTTAGGCGGGCATTTTTAGATGGCTCGACTTGGTCCCTTATCAACTACATCCAAACGTTATTGCATTCGTCTGAGAGTTCGAACTGGTGTGTCAGCACCTCAAGATCGGTTGTACCTTGCCCTTGTTCTTTCGGGTCTTTAATCTACAACATTTGTCTATGCATGGGAGGCATAGTTGGATTTTGTTTAAACAATCGATGAGGTTGTTCAAGACTTATGTTGACTATGTTCAGAACTTCAAGGACAATTGGTACACGGTGAAACCCTTTACCCCTCCCCCTCAAGCCATAGATAGCATATATGCCACACAACGAGACATCAACGGCGTGGAACACCTTATCTTGACCATTCCGCTCGAGTGGCAGCGGGCTAATTATAACCACACCACCGACCAGTTCCTCGTAAAGCCCAAGAATTTGGGGCCCGAGGACACGGTTGCCTACCAGAAGTTGGTGGCCTTTGTCAAGAGATTTATCCCAACTCTACGCGTGGATCGGCATGACAAACCCGTCTTGTCGGGGTCCGGGGAGCTAATCTACGATGTTCGCCTGATCAACACCAAGGCGGTGCTCGAATGTAAAACAGACGAGGAGTCCCTCAGACTTCTAGGTAGACTATGTTCTACTTTATTTTGTCTTAGCTATATTTTATCTGGTGACTGACATGTGTTCTTTCTCTGAAGTTGTAATGGTCAACCTCAAGGAGCGTGTTTTGAAGTAGTCGAACAAGGCAACGGGCAAGGTTTCAAAGAAGGGCGTCAAGGGTCTTGTCGAACAAAGGGTTGCTGAGGATGTGGTTGGAGGCTCGTCGATGCCAACTTCTCCTCCTCCTCCCTCTCCTCCTGTCACAAAGTCCCCTGCCAGACATTCCCCTGATCCAGTGACTCCCCCATCTAAGTGTAAGTGTGCGGATGGCTCGCCATCTGGTGGCCCCTCGGTTGTGGACCTGATCGGTGATCCTATGGTGTTTATACTTCCTTCCTGCCATCCTTGCATGATGCTTTTTAACGAGGAAGGCTCTATGGAGGTGTCTGAAGCCGATACTAAGGCCATTATGAGGATGGACAAGTCGACCAGGCAGACAAACTTGTCCCAGAACATTGCTGTTATAATCAGGGTCATGGAGACGACCTTGGTTTTGAACTACGATGCGTGCTCGGCGTCAGAGTTGGAAGATGTCAAAGGAAATATGAAGGAGATGAGGCTTAAGAGGGATAAGGTCAAGGCTGACTATTTGAATTATAAGGAACGTCACAAGCTCCAAGAAATGTTGATGCTCAGCTGGGGAAGGTCATGATCGATCAGGATACTTGAGCTGTAGAGAATAAAATGCTGAAGGAAAAGGAAGTTAAGTTCGATGAAGCCATTGTCGAGGTCGAGCATCTTCAGGCAAGGGTGGTGGAGCTTGAGCACCTAGATATCCCTGTTGAGGGCGAGGGGGAAGAAGATGTTGCCTTGAAGACTCAAGCTGACCAGATTACCCGGATTCAGGAGCTTGATAATGATTGTGTGGAGACCCTTAAGTTGGGTTTTGACAATGTCGTGGAGAAGCTCCGACTCATCAATCCCAGAGTGGATCTCGTGACCGACGGGACTGGGTTTAACTTCGACGTGGTTGATGGAAAGATCGTATGTCATGTCGGGGACTCTACCGAGGAGGAGGATGAGGATGATGATGAAGAGTAGCTTTTGTTTTCTGGCATGCGCCTCATTGTCATTTTGTTATCGGCTTGCGTACCATTTGTTATTTTATATATGGGCATGGCCCCTTTTGTAATTTCGGTCGCTTTGTGTACTTTCAATGTTGACCAGTTTTTGGTCAGCCAATTAAATGAAGTTTAAATTTTCTAGTATGTTGTGTATGTTTCTAAGTGTTCTTAGTTTTGAATTTTTTGTTGCTCGACCTATTTGGCTCGACAGTTTAGGGAACCGTCGAGGTTGCAGGATTTACTTCTGCGAGGTGGCAGGATTAGGAATGCGATTGGGATCCTGATCCTGCGGCTTGGATCTTCCCATCACGAGTTAGGCGTCCTACCGGTGTGGCACTGTGACAGTGGAATTTGTATGAGGTGTCCTCTGTCAGGGAGGTATATTGTCCGTCCTCGGGGGAAGCGGACCATTCTTTCGATCGAGATGGGGAGTCATGGTCGTACTCGTACCTCCTATGCTCCTCCGCCACGTTGTTGTCCCTTTTTGGGCTTCAGTCGTGTGGGTCGTCTAGTTGTAATATTGCTTGATTTTTTCAGCGTTGCATGGTTGAGCGAGTTCTTCTTCGTGTAAATTTTCAAGGTAGTAGGCCTCGTCCGTTTTGGCTTGAACACGGTACATGCCTTCCTAGTTTGCGACCAGCTTGCCTTCTCGCAGGCTCTTCTGATTTTTCCGGAGGACTGGCTTCCGACCTGGAATTCTCGTTTAATAACCTTTGCGTCGTGGCACAGAGAAATTTTTTGTTTTAGCGATGCCTCGCGGAGAGTCGCCTCGGACCGTATTTCTTCGACGAGGTCGAGTTCTTCCTAGGGGGCTTTGTCGTTCATTTCTTCGTCTATGGGTGGCTTCTGTCTGTCGTGAGGGATCCCTGATTTCCACCGGGATGACCGCCTTGGCCCCATAGGCCAGTTGTCGCTCCCGGGATTTTCATCCTAGTACAAACGCAAAAGTGGCGCCGAAAGGGTAGAGTCGCCAGCCAGACATTTTTATCTCTAATGAATGGGAAAGGTAATGTTGCACAAACCTGAGGAAGAAAGAAAAGACAAGGTCCTGTGAACCAAAGATCTGGGTTCGGGAGTCGGTTACGACCTGGGAAGGTATTAGCACCCCAGACCGTCCGCCGTACCCGATGGAATCCACACTTGCTTGTTTTGTTTCAAAGGGTGAGAAATAAGATGTTGCTGAACAACTGCTAACTGGAAACTGGAATGAGAAAGGAGAAGGGAACTGGAGAAAGGGAATAAAAAGGAAGAATGGGGAAAATGTAAGGAAAATAAAGAATGTGCTCGAACGGGCCCTACCCCGCTGCCTACGTACCTCATCGGGATAATGAGGATCAGAGTCGACGTAGTTCTCCTAACTAAGGCGGGAACTATTTTTTGTATTTTTTATGGCTGGAACTGCGTATGTCTATGCTCAGGTGTTGCAGGCTCATCTGGTACGAGTGCGTTTACCGTCTTGCATGCGAGACAAGTCGTCGCGAGTTTGCGCTGAAAGTGAATGAGGTGAGAAGAGAATTCCCGCAGGAAAGTCGCTTGTTATTTGTTTTTTTGTCTTTTATGAGAAGTGTTTTGAATTTGTTTGTGAATATTCTCATACTAAGACATGTCCATCGCGGGAAGTACTTACACCTCGCCCCGAAAAAGGACGCGTATAAGCACTCCGCAACAAAGTCTTGTGTCGTACAAGAACGTTCAACCTTTATTAGGTATTTTATTATTTTCTTCATGAGGTGAGAAAGAATGACTCAAGTCGGAAAAATGACAAAAAACTAAGGGGGACTAAGACCAACCCTAAGTTATTTATTATTCACAAAAGGGAGATCCTAATGGTTTATGAGGTTTTCTAATCCTAAAGATCAAAAAGGAAAAGAAAGAAAGGAAAAGGATGCAACTTACTTACTAAGGAAGGTAAGTTGGTCCTAACAATGGGGAATCCTACCAAACACAAATATGGAAGGAAAAGATGAATTAAAATGCATAAAAGAAATGCATAAAAAATAAAAGGATAGGGTGAAGTAAACTTACCTCAATCTTCCCCATTACAAAACAAATGATTAATATGCATTTTTATTAAAAAAGCATAAGGTAAACACACACCAAACAATTTCTAAGGTAACTTGGACCTAAACTAGACCCTATTTAATCCTAAAGGAACTAGAAAACTGCTAAAAACCAAAATACAGCACCTATTACAGCCCCTAATACCCAAACAACTATGAAAACAGTGCATAATACAACTCAACTTTTTACAGCCAGCATGCAGCATGAAAACGTAGGTGTAAAAAGTCAAATACAGCATGTACACACAACAAACAGCACACATTTTACAGCACTTATATGCAAAAACAGCTATGAAATGCAAAATCCAGAATTGATTATTTTCATTTTTTAATGCACAAACTCAATGCAAAAATCACTAATCTCATCATGAAAATGCATTTGGACCTAAATCAACATATAAATGCAAGAACATGAACCTTTAGAAAGATTATGCAAGAATACATCACATGATGGATTATGCCACAAATAATGCAACAATGTAACACATGAACATGCATATTGTCGCTCCCGGGATTTTCATCCTAGTACAAACGCGAAAGTGGCGCGGAAAGGTTAGAGTCGCCAGCCAGACATTTTTATCCCGAAAGAATGGGAAAGGTAATGTTGCACAAACCTGAAGAAGAAGGAAAGGACAAGGTCCTGCGAACCAAAGATCGGGGTTCGGGAGTCGGTTACGACCTGGGAAGGTATTAGCACCCCAGATCGTCCGTCGTACCCGACGGGATCCACGCTTGCTTGTTTTGTTTCAAAGGGTGAGAAAGATAACTGCTGCTGAATAAAACCGCTAACTGGAACAGGAATGAAATTAGAAAGGAAATGGAATTGAGAAATGAAAATAAAAGGGGAAAAATGTAGGGAAAATAAAGAATGTGCTCGAACGGGCCCTACCCCACTGCCTACGTACCTCATCGGGAAAATGAGGATCAGAGTCGACGTAGTTCGCCTAACCTAGGAGGGAACTATTTGTTTGTGTTTTTTATGTTGGAACTGCGTATATCTATGCTCAGGTGTTGCAGGCTCGTCTGGTACGAGTGCGTTTACCGTCTTGCATGAAAGACAAGTCGCCAAGAGTTCGCGTTGTGAGTGAATGAGATGAGAAGAGAAGTTCCCGCAGGATAGTCGCTTGTTATTTGTTTTTGTCTTTTAAAAGAAGTGTTTTGAATTTGTTTGTGAACGGTCTTGTACTAAGACCTATCCATCGCGGGGAGTATTTACACCTCGCCCCGAAACAGGACGCGTATAAACACTCCGCAACAAAGTCTCGTGTCGTACAAGATTGTTCGGTTTTTATTAAATGTTTTATTGCTTTTCTTTTTGAGATGAGAAAGAATGACTCAAGTTGGAAAAAGGACAAACTAAGGGGGACTAAGACACAACCCTAAGTTAGTTATCATATACAAAAGGGAGATCCTATGGTTAATGAGGTATTCTAATCCTAAGAAAGAAAAGGAAAAGAAGAAAAGAGGGCTTAGAAACCAACTTACTTCCTAAGGAAGTTAAGTTGTCTCTAAAGATAGGGAAATCCTAAAAGCAAAGCACAAGGTGCTAAGGAAAACACAATTAAAATGCATAAGAGATAGGAATGGAGTAATGCTTATATCAATCTTCCCCCCTACAAAACAAAAGTTAGCATGACAATGCATATTGAAAGTAAAATCAAAGCATGAAAACGATTAAGTACCATAAACGTCCTAGAATGGAACTAGGGTTCAAAATAAGACCTAAGTCTAAAGGTGAAGGCACATAAAGGTTACATGACTTCTAAAGTCAGTAGCTACATGTTATAGGTCCCTAAGTATTCTAGGATACCTCACAAGATCAAACTATGTCAAACTATGTACAAAAAGTTCACCTAAGTTCACCTAAATGCAAATTAGGGTTTATGGATGAAATATGAATGCATATGGATTACAAGCATGAATTAATACATGAAATGAACATCAAAGTCAGTAGTAAATGCTTATGAATAAGTATGAATGAATATACAATCATGGATGCAATGGATTAGGCATATGGATCAATGAGAAGAAGATATGAGAAGAAACGGAACAAACATCGCACAAGATCGCACATGATGCAAACTAAGGAAAAATAGCATGTGAATATGAATGAAATGATTATGGGTCAGTAGCATACAAGGTATGAGATGCACTTAGAATGCATGAATAGGAATTAATGATTTCCATATAATTCATGTTATTATTTAGAGGAGAAGAGAAACTAGTTTAGATTAAAGTTAATTCACATAAGCATACACTTTAAAGCACCAAAACAAACCAAATGAGTATGGTTCAAAAAGTGACCTATAACTGGAATTAAAGACATAAAAATGACCTATAATCAACTCCTATAAGCTACCAAAAATTCCCTCAAGAGAATGGCATGAATGCCTTCTTAACATTTAGGTTATGCGACACATAAACACATGAATCAACCTAGGATCTAGGTGACATGGAAAAATAGAAAAAAGCCTTAAAAAATTATGAAATTAAATACCTGGAATAATATAGTGATTATCTCACATAGTATAAAAGGATTCCTCAAAATTATGCACCAAAGTGCCAAAACAATTCCTTGATTAGCAAGGTAGCAATGAGTGATCACCCAAAAACAACTCCACAAAGTGGATCAAAAAGGGCACTAAAAATTATGAAAAAAAATGCCTAAGGAGAATCAAAATGTCACAAATTACAGTGATTAATCATACACAAAAATAAGGTTTCACACCTATAGGGAAAAATTGATTTTGGTCCCTTGTGCCAAAACCTTCCTTTTTGGGACAGCTTATGATCAAAAATCTAAATAAAATATTAAAACCACCCAAATCTGGAAACAAAAAATATGAGAAATTAATTAAGAGGATGAGGATCACTCATGAATTTTTCCAGAATTTTATCCCACCTAAAACTATTTTTAATAATTACTACGAAACGGGCAAAAAAGTGGATTTTAAGGGGAAGTGAAAGACATCGATCCTAATGGTTCGTAACCTAATCCCTAAGCTCCAAAATCGACACAAATCAACATATATCACAAATAAATCCAGTGCCTCAGGTGGGAGGGCTCAATATGCACCTTAAGTTACATGATCCTAAGCCACATACAACTAGAATGATGCTTAAAAGTGGAGAATCGAGATTACTTACTTGATCGAAGTGCCGATTCTTCACATAAAAGAAATCCGAAAAAACCTCAAGCAAGGTATTGTAATCTCCATAAGCAAAATAAATGCTTATCTTCCATAATCATTTTTGTGAAGATCCGCCATACTTGAAATCGATTCAAATCGATCAAAAACGAGCTTATGAACTTTAATCCAAAGTTAATGCTAAACCATAATTAAAATTAGCAACAAAAATTCTAATAAGAAAAATCACAAGAGAAAAAAAAGATTAGGATATAAATCCACAAAAAAATATTAACAAGAAAATTAATTATGATTTTTCTACAAGAAATAAATGGCAATGAGAAAACCAAAAATAACAAATAATTGGACCATGGGAGTGCAAAAGGAAACCGGGAATTGTAAATAACAATAAGCTGGCCCCAAAGCCCAGTTTTCTGTTTAGTAAACCCGCAGAGGGGGTGTATTAAGTGAAAACGGATGGTGCTAATAGAAAATGTATGGGGCTTTGGCCCATCACTAAGAGGGTACCCGCAGGAAGGGTTTTGTTAGTGAGAAGGGAGGTGCTAAAAGAGGATTAATGGCCTGCGGCCCAATTTCCACGCACGGGGAGGGTGAGGATAGTGAATCCAGAATTGCAAAAAGAAAAAATATAGTGCAAGCCCAAACCGAACAACCCTACAAATTCTTTGTGGAACTTTGACCTAAATTCAACTCTGAGATAAACTTGAACCTCTTCTTCTTCCTCGAGGCACCACGACTTCTTCTTCTTCATAGCACGCCGTCGTCAAGCCATACATCCAACCTCCACAAGTTTATCTCACCTGAACAAACCATCGCGTTTTCCGTTCTTCGGTCTCATCCCCTTTTCGCTGCGACACCGTATTCCGCGGCTACGATCTTCTACCTTTTCACTTAAACAATACATCAGTTCTCTACCTCTACCGCGGCCTCCCCTCAACATCGACACCTTAGCTCCGCTGATATCCCCATTCAAGCGTTATTCTCGAACCTCTCTGCCTTACATCGTCATCACCAAACCACATCAACTCGGAAAAAACCCTCGAGATAAATCCAAAATCAGAGCACGAGAACCTCAAAGTATATCGCTTCGATCTTCTTTTCTTCTTCAACTTCTGGTGTGAATCGCAATCCAAAGTTGTTGTTGTCGAACGACATCGCGGTGAATTGATGCTATTGCCTTCCTTGTGCGGAGATGAAGGTTTCGTGGCGGTTATGCTTTCTTGCTGGATTATTGTTGTGCAATTTAGTTTTCTGCAGGTTGTTGGAGATTGATAGTGTGTTGATGTTGCTTGATGTAGGTTGTTAAAGATTGTTGTATTGAAGTGTGATTCGTGTATGCGTTGATGAAGGTTTAATATGGAGGCTGAGGATGCATGAGAGATGATGAAGGCCGAGAGTGCAATCTGCAGAGTCTTTGCGGCTCGTTGATGACTTATTATGTTGATGCCGGAGTGTTCAAGAATTGATGAGAGGTCGTTTGAGAGAAGTTTGGGAAGGATTGAAGAGGAATCCTCAAAAAGATTGATGAAGATGCAATGGTAAGAAATCGCCTTTGATCTCTTTTCTTCTTTCTGTGCATTCCATTATGAATTCTGAATTCGGAGTTTGTTACCAAACTCATTCTTCTTCTCCTCCTTGCGATGAATACGAGTTGTTATCGAACCTCTTATTAAAATTTGTTCTTGAATCGACTCTGTCTTTTGTTGAACCTGCAGGCTGAAGATTTTTTTTTAGGTGTGATCATGGATGATTGAAGGAGGTGTTTATACGCAGAAGATTGATGTCGATGATGTGCGATGTTTGATGCCGACGAAGATTGAAGGAGATGAATTGAAGATTGATGATTGTTGCTGATGAGGATCATTAGGGAGAATGATTGGTGAAGCTTTTTTTATTGAAGATTTGTTAGGAGAGAGCTTGGATATTGGAGAGAAGGATTGATGCAGCTGTTTTTGTGGTTGAGAGAAATTGGAATTGAAGATGATTAAGGTAAGTGATGAAGAGTGATAGAAGAGTTTGGAAAGTGAAGGTTCTTGAATGAGATTCTGAGAGATTGGGGAATATGAAGATTTCTCTCGATTTTTGTTATTGAGTTTTTCTGATAATTAAGTTCTTCTTCTCTGTAACTGAAATCTCATATATAACTAAATCCTTTTTTCCTTATATCTTTTGAAAATTGTAACTGAATTTTAGAACTTTATTTTTTGTATCAGTTAGGCATTGTTAATAAAAGGTAACTAACTTTCTGAACACAGTATATATATATTTTTTGTTATCAGCTTCTTACCACCCAATATCTCTCTTATTTCCTGCTTAGTAAAAGTCCTTCTCAATAGAAGCTTTTCTCTTTATATATTTTTTTAGTTTGCTAATGGACTATAGCAATACAAACAATGGACCCAAATGAAATTTGGTCCAAAAATGAAAATAAATGGCCATTTGGCTTATGGTCTTTATGAACAAAGGTAATTGGGGATATCACATGAATTAATGGACTCTTGGAACAAAAATGGTTTAAAATAAGGAATATAAGTCAAAAGAATATTGGTTGGAAATGAAAAGGTATTAGAAATGGATTTTATAGACACATGGGCTTGAATTTAAAGTGGGCTTAATGATATAGTCTTATGGTACCAAAAAGAAATGGTTAATGATGTTCAAAAGTAGGAAGGTGGAATGATAAAATGGATCATGAATTAAGTTGAATCGAAAAAATGGACTGGAAATGAATATTGTGGACCTTCAAATGAACTTGAATTACAGTCTCCCTTGTGATAACGATGAACCAAGAAAACTCAACGAAACCAGCATGTATCCGAACAACATTTCAATCCAAATAATCTTTGCAATCGGCCATAATGAAGTCCTTTGGTTCTTGCACATAGATGATGAGATCGAGCCCACAAAAATCACATTTGAGGCTAAATTGGATCAATCCTTGAGAAATAAGGCAAATCATTAATCAATCTCGAATTATACCAAAACCAAATTCCCACAGACTTCTGAACTATTCCTTGAAACTAAATTACCATGACTTAATCTATGAACCGCAACACCTTGTGGTTGGATGAACTTTGATAGAAAAATGCTCATAATGTCATTAGCCCATACCTTCATCTTAATTCGAGCACTATAGCCAGATAAATCCCCTTTAAATAACTAACTCAAATTGTGAGAAAGTGATTTGATCCCATGCCTTCGGAGCTCAATGCAAATGCGTGATTGCGACTGCCATGACCTAATGGAATATGCAGATGAAATGCAAAGCGGTAAGCCAGTTAAGGTAAAAAGAATGAGGGCAAATTTTGAGGTATTACAGCTGCCCCTATTCAATCAACTGCAGACCTGAACGGATAATTGCAACGGCTTTTAGACGTTCAAGGTATGGAGTGATTGAATACTCGAATAAAACCTGAAAATTTGCACACTGAGGGCAACAGAAATGCCATCTGCACATTTATTTTTTTGATTTTGACCTCTGAAAAGGTAGCGAAAAGAACCAGGTGGAATAGAATCAATGCAATCATTGCGACTGCTGAGCGAATCAAAGCCACACCGAGGATGCCTGTTGGCTAAACAGGACTTAACGCAACATCAACCGATTTGCGACTCAAATAAGATCAACCGATCTAACACTGAGATGGTATCAACCGATCCACCCCGGAAAGCAAGAATGTAATATCATTCGATTTACAACTTGAAGAGAAATGATATCGACCGATTCATAACTCAAATAAGATCAACCGATCTAACACGGAGATGGTATCAACCGATCCAAAACCAAGAAACGCGAGAATGTAATATCATTCGATTTACAACTCGAAGAGAAATGATATCAACCGATTCATGACTCAAATAAGATCAACCGATCTAACATGGAGATGGTATCAACCGATCCATAACCAAGAAATGCGAGAATGTAATATCATCCGATTTACAACTCGAAGAGAAATGATATCAACCGATTCATAACTCAAATAAGATCAACCGATCTAACACGGAGATGGTATCAACCGATCCATAACCAAGAAACACGAGAATGTAATATCATCCGATTTACAACTCGAAGAGAAATGATATCAACCGATTCATGACTCAAATAAGATCAACCGATCTAACACGGAAATGGTATCAACCGATCCATTATCTTCGCACTGAAACGAGATCATTGTACTTAAATGGAGACTCGAAAGGAATGGGATCGTTGTACTTAAATGAGAGCCCAAGACGCGACCGTTGTACTGAAACGGAGACGCGAAAAAATGAGACTGTTGTACTGAAACAAGACTCAAAGACGAGACCATTGTACTTAAATGGAGACTCGAAAGGAATGGGATCGTTGTACTTAAACGAGAGCCCAAGACGCGACCGTTGTACTGAAACGAAAATGCGAGAAAATGAGACTGTTGTACTGAAACAAGACTCAAAGACGAGACCATTGTACTTAAATGGAGACTCGAAAGGAATGGGATCGTTGTACTTAAACGAGAGCCCAAGACGCGACCGTTGTACTGAAACAGAGACGCGAAAAAATGAGACTGTTGTACTGAAACAAGACTCAATCGGGGATAACAACAAGACTTGGTGGAAGCATCCACCCTGGGAAATGAAGTTTTATTCTTGTGGGGAACATGTCGATCTGATTGGATATGTAACGGATCTTATGTAATATACCTCAAAACTGGCCCATGCTGGTATGCATATGTTTGAATTTATGGCGTAATGCTCCATGAGGATGGAAATGCTACGCTTTGGAGGATGCAAGTATGATTATGCACATGCAAATGCAAAGAGATCTCCTGATAAGGAGACTGCAGGTATCCTAGATAACTTGGCTAGGGAGAAACGATGATCACTGCATTGATTTGGTTCGTTCTGATGAGGAGGAAACAACTCTGCGGGGAAAGCTGTTAATAATTCACTGGCTCTGAACAGCCGCCACTGCCAAAAATAAATTGGACTTTGAGATTGGAGTGCCAAGACCCTGTTGGAGATGGACCCTTCTTGAACTCTGGTGGGGAAGTGAGGACCTCCTGACTTGGCTGGGAACCAAAGGCATGATACTGCTGAGGAAGCGATTGCTGGGGAGGCAAAACACTCTTTGTACTGCTGGGAATTGCCCCTGTATTTGTAGGGAAACTTCTGCTTGGGGAGGACACCCACATCCTGATACCTTGATTGGTGAAATTTCAACTTCCACATGGCTGGGGACGACGGGGGATGCCAATGATAAAGCTTCATGCTGAAGATAAAAGCTCAAGTTGCCACTTACTGGGGATAAGAGATAAATCCTCTCATATTGGGAATGAAAGATGTAAGGCGTCTCATGCGGGTGATGAGAGACGATGATACCTTTATGCTCAAGAAGTATCCTTCCCTTTACCGCACTACTGGAGAAGGAATTGTCTAATGAGACTTGCTAAGGAATTTTGATCAATGAAGCTTGCTGATGAAACAACTCTTGAAGTACTGTGCCGACAATGGCTTTGCCCCTAGCCCTGGGTTGATAGGTTGCCCACTAATCACGAGTGAACGATGGTTCTCTGAAATTTTCAACTCGCCTCAGACTAAGGTCCATCAAAAGAAAATGTCTCAAGAGGATTTTACAGAAAACATGACATACAGAATGCCTCAGTGTCTTCAAACTCTTGGAGAGATTCGTCGGATCTCGAAATAACTGCCTCTGACTGCATGGTCTGTGCAAGAATTTGCCTCACAAGGATTCATGAAAAACCTCATATCACCGTGAAATATTCTGCCCCAGTATTTTGAACTTTGGATGGGTACCTCTGATAAGTCATCTTCGGGAGAAAGTAACTTCCAGTGCTCTTGGGGTGGCCTGCCCCAGTACAAGTCTTGAAGTGATCACCTCTGAATGACTGCTTTGAAGAAAACACCCAGATCAACTGTTCTTTGAGAGATTGGATCTCGAAGTAATTGCCCCAGTTTAGCTGAAATTTGAATACATGCCTCAGACTAATGGCTCTTTGAGAGATTTGAATCTCGAATTGATTGCCCCAGTTTGGCTGAATTCTGAAGAGATTGCTAGACATGATTGCCCCGGATTAGTTGGCTCTTACCAGGAATGTTGGTAAAGTCCCTACTCGATGGAGTTTTCTTAAAAAGTGCACCTCGACAGATTGTCCTTCGGAAGTTTCATACTTCTCAACTTCGCAAGATTAAGCTTCTGGACTGAAGTTTCGTGTGTGAATTTTTATGATGCCAAACAAATGTATGCAAGCAGAAAATGTTTATTTTAAGAATGAAAATTCTAATGCAACACACATGTTACTCTTGAAGTTTTAACGTAAAAGATGTCACAAACCTTTGTGAGCGAATCACTAGTTAGGATACGACATTGGTCTTTTTGAATAATAGAAAGCATGCACATGCAACACCAACAAAGATCTTTCAACACCACTCATAGGAGTCAGGAACGCTGTCTCATGGTAGTACGCTCTCAAAAACAACCTTGTTTCAGTTAGGACTTTTGAGGGTTGTATCGTGGCCTGGTTCACGGTTATAGAAACAAAAGATATAGGCTCGAAGTTTATTTGTGCCTACCCATCTTCGTGATGTTCTCCATTCCTATGTTCAGCTAGCTTTCACAAGCGTTCACCTCTCAAAAAGGGGTTTTGTGATGGTTGAGGAACCAATTACACTAACGGTTTAAGCACCAATCAGGTTGTTGTTTGGAGTCAGCCACCCCTATTGTCTTTCGTGTCTGTATCACACGACTTTTTTCTTGTTCAAGGATCTTTTCTTGTGTAATCCTTTTTGTCTTTTGCTTTTGCATTATTTTTCTTATCCCTAACTTTTGCCTGGACTGATTCTTGTGAATCTTTGATTGTAAAGTCCAGCGGGATGCCCTAATTTTTGCCTAAGTCGCTTGTTTTCAAGTTTCGACTTAGCGGGCTTTCTCATTCTTTTTTTTTTAATTCTTCTTTTTTTTTTAACAAATCGTGTGACACTGTTTGTCTTGATTGCTTTGAAAGGGTCGTGACTGTCCCACTTCTTGGTTGTTGAGGGATAACCATTGTGGTTTCCGATCTCTGGACCTCTTGCTTGGGATAACCATTGTGGTTCCTGGTCATTGGACCTCTTGATTTGGTACAATGAAAGGTAATGGATCCTCAGATTTTCACTCCTTTTCGAAATTTGAACGATCGGTCCAGCTAGCTGACACCTACCCTGCCCCTGGGTTAAATGCAAGGGTTTTTTCATGCGAAAATAAACTCCTACTTCAAGGCTCAAATGGGTTGGCGAGGGTCTATCTCCCTTATATCTCCAGTGTTTAGGACTTGAAACAATGCCTGTACATCGTCAACAGTGTCTTTCTCAAAAGCACACAGTTAGAGATTTTTGTGTTTTCATTTTGTCGCCCTCCCTGATAGAGTTTAATCACAACAGTTGGTATTGCAATGCACATACACAAAATCATGAGTGAATACGAATGGATTACTTCAAGAGAAACATGTGCATTTTATTATGGTTATCATTCAAAAACAAATAAGTTTCATGCATGCATACAAATGTTTAAACAAACAATATAAACTACAAATGAAAATGCAGTAAAGAAGCTGAACATTGCCATCATTGAGGAGACTTGACTCGGTCTGGACTTATTGCTTCTGAAGATGCCCTTGCAAACTAGGATGCCAATTTGATAAGGAGATTTCAATATGTGAGCAGACCTTCTGGCATGATGACCTTTGAGTCGGCCAAATTTTGCATCTTGTACTTGAACACATCACAGTTGTCAATTGTATGCCTAAATGCCCCTGAGTGATACTTGCATCTAGCCTTCACATCATGGTGGTCATTATTGAGGAGGTTTGACTCCGTCTGGACTTATTGCTCTCGGAGACTTTCAGCAGTCAGTAGTCTGGATGTTTACTCAATCAAATTCGCGACCTTGTTTTTACCTTTGCCTCTGAAAGACTTGCAATCTTCAATTAAAAGGCCAGGTGCCCCAGAATGGTAATCATACTTGGCATTGAAACCCCAAAGGAAGCTTTGTCGGAGACGATCCTGATGCAGTTAGCTCAACCACTCCAAATTTGTGTAAATGAGGAAACTTATTGCACGTACGTCATCAGAATATGATCAAACTTCTTCTCAAGTGGTTTTGGCTTATAACCTTATGCTCTGCCCCTAGGACACTCTTGGGAAGCTGAGGTTGGATGCTGACATAAGACATTTGGAGGGAAGAGGTTGATAAATGAAGTTGATAAATAAGGTTGCTCGGAAAGATCTTCACGATCTCCTGCCTACGTATCTCCATTGACCAATGGAGAATCAGAGCAGCGTAGTTCCCCTCAATAGGGATGAAAATAGCTTTGTTCAGAATTTCCATAACCAAGCTCATCTGAGTCTTCATCTGGTTGACTTCCTGTTTCAACAGTTTCTGGTTTTGAAATAAAGCTTATACCTCTGCCCTGAATGGCCTCAGCTGGGTCTTCCTTCGATTACCTCCGCCCGGAGTTGCTTCAAATATATACCTTGATGATTGTGATTCAAGTTGTCCATTCTGATGAGAAATCAAGTCAGGAAAAGAATTTGTCTCTGAACACCTGTCAAGAATGCAAGGATGTATGCAAATGCCATGTTCAGTTATTTCTGAAGAATCTATCTGCTCTAATTCAAGTTTTGATACAGAAAAATCCAATAACATGATTCAGATATGTGATCCTCGGAAATAACTGAACATGTATGCAGAAATGCTATGATGTCATGTATGCAACAGGCAAGTGATCAATGATCTGATGTTGGTGTTGGTGTTGAGCAATGAGTCAAGTGTCTGAATAGAACCATAATTGTAGCACCATCTCTGTATAGAACCCCATAACTGAGAACCCAATAACTGTAAAACTGGATCACATAATAGCATAATCACTGATGGCGTTGAAGTTGAACAACGAGCCAAGTATCTGTGGAAAGTCACAATATCAAGGTCATAATGGTAATCACAGTAACAATTTCTCTTAATAGAAATCCCAGATCTCAGAATCAAAGAACCATAGAACACTGAACAATACTGGAAAAGTGGGTATGTTGAAGTTTAGGGTTCCTGCAAACCTGTAAACCCCTCCCAATCTCACGGGTGTGCTACTCGGGTAAACATCACGGACTCTCAAAGCCGAATAGCAATAATACGTTCACCATTTCCGAAAAATGGCTCATGACCAAATCAGGGAATCGGTTTGGCATTATGTACTACTCAGGGAGGCCTCAGCTGAGTCCAAGGAAACAAGCATCCCTCATAAGTCCTCAGCTTCAAGCACTGAATCGAGAAACAATAGTACATTCATCCCGAAGGGTACAATACTATCGTCATACGATCAGTTTGCTTTAACTGAATTCCTATGAGAGAACCAGGTCATCCTATGCGAGTTCCTAATGGACCCTCGGATGCGAGTGGGTTTGCCAACAAATGTGGTCTGCCACTGTCATCACTGGAGAGGGTTGTTTCCATTAAGGTTCTCAATGATAGGTCCCCAGCTGCACATAACCATCAAGGTTGTATCCTGAAATGGGGAAGAACCCCCACACAAGATAGTTCCAAGACAGTCGCAACCTGGGTGTGGAACACATCACCACTCATCATGTAACCATGCGAGCACAACGTGTCCACGCTAATCCTATAGTGCACTCAAGCCGGGTATTTGGCTTATCTCACAGTAACTCTCATCCCACAGAAAAAATGAAAACCAGCACAGCCAGACAGTCCAGTATAATATGATGCATGGAAAATAAAATACTGAAAGCGGTAAATAAATGCGGTAAAGTAAAGCTGTAAATAAAAGCTGTAAATAAAAACAGTAAAGCTAAACTAAAGCACACAGCAACAAACATATAAACACCCAAAGAAACAAAACCAAACAGGCGCTAGGATTGACTCTACAAGGGAAACCGGAAGAATCAGGTTAGTCCCCAGCAGAGTCGCCAGCTGTCGCTCCCGGGATTTTCATCCTAGTACAAACGCAAAAGTGGCGCGGAAAGGTTAGAGTCGCCAGCCAGACATTTTTATCCCGAAAGAATGGGAAAGGTAATGTTGCACAAACCTGAAGAAGAAGGAAAGGACAAGGTCCTGCGAACCAAAGATCGGGGTTCGGGAGTCGGTTACGACCTGGGAAGGTATTAGCACCCCAGATCGTCCGTCGTACCCGACGGGATCCACGCTTGCTTGTTTTGTTTCAAAGGGTGAGAAAGATAACTGCTGCTGAATAAAACCGCTAACTGGAACTGGAATGAAATGAGAAAGGAAATGGAATTGAGAAATGAAAATAAAAGGGGAAAATGTAGGGAAAATAAAGAATGTTCTCGAACGGGCCCTACCCCGCTGCCTACGTACCTCATCGGGAAAATGAGGATCAGAGTCGACGTAGTTCGCCTAACCTAGGAGGGAACTATTTATTTGTGTTTTTTATGTTGGAACTGCGTATATCTATGCTCAGGTGTTGCAGGCTCGTCTGGTACGAGTGCGTTTACCGTCTTGCATGAAATTCAAGTCGCCGCGAGTTCGCGTTGTGAGTGAATGAGATGAGAAGAGAAGTTCCCGCAGGATAGTCGCTTGTTATTTGTTTTTGTCTTTTAAAAGAAGTGTTTTGAATTTGTTTGTGAACGGTCTTGTACTAAGACCTATCCATCGCGGGGAGTATTTACACCTCGCCCCGAAACAGGACGCGTATAAACACTCCGCAACAAAGTCTCGTGTCGTACAAGATTGTTCGGTTTTTATTAAATGTTTTATTGCTTTTCTTTTTGAGATGAGAAAGAATGACTCAAGTTGGAAAAAGGACAAACTAAGGGGGACTAAGACACAACCCTAAGTTAGTTATCATATACAAAAGGGAGATCCTATGGTTAATGAGGTATTCTAATCCTAAGAAAGAAAAGGAAAAGAAGAAAAGAGGGCTTAGAAACCAACTTACTTCCTAAGGAAGTTAAGTTGTCTCTAAAGATAGGGAAATCCTAAAAGCAAAGCACAAGGTGCTAAGGAAAACACAATTAAAATGCATAAGAGATAGGAATGGAGTAATGCTTACATCAATCTTCCCCCCTACAAAACAAAAGTTAGCATGACAATGCATATTGAAAGTAAAATCAAAGCATGAAAACGATTAAGTACCATAAACGTCCTAGAATGGAACTAGGGTTCAAAATAAGACCTAAGTCTAAAGGTGAAGGCACATAAAGGTTACATGACTTCTAAAGTCAGTAGCTACATGTTATAGGTCCCTAAGTATGCTAGGATACCTCACAAGATCAAACTATGTCAAACTATGTACAAAAAGTTCACCTAAGTTCACCTAAATGCAAATTAGGGTTTATGGATGAAATATGAATGCATATGGATTACAAGCATGAATTAATACATGAAATGAACATCAAAGTCAGTAGTAAATGCTTATGAATGAATATGAATGAATATACAATCATGGATGCAATGGATTAGGCATATGGAGCAATGAGAAGAAGATATGAGAAGAAACGGAACAAACATCGCACAAGATCGCACATGATGCAAACTAAGGAAAAATAGCATGTGAATATGAATGAAATGATTATGGGTCAGTAGCATACAAGGTATGAGATGCACTTAGAATGCATGAATAGGAATTAATGATTTTCATAGTATTCATGTTATTATTTAGAGGAGAAGAGAAACTAGTTTAGATTAAAGTTAATTCACATAAGCATACACTTTAAAGCACCAAAACAAACCAAATGAGTATGGTTCAAAAAGTGACCTATAACTGGAATTAAAGACATACAAATGACCTATAATCAACTCCTATAAGCTACCAAAAATTCCCTCAAGAGAATGGCATGAATGCCTTCTTAACATTTAGGTTATGCGACACATAAACGCATGAATCAACCTAGGATCTAGGTGACATGGAAAAATAGAAAAAAGCCTTAAAAAATTATGAAATTAAATCCATGGAATAATATAGTGATTATCTCATATAGTCTAAAAGGATTCCTAAAAATTATGCACCAAAGTGCCAAAACAATTCCTTGATTAGCAAGGTAGCAATGAGTGATCACCCAAAAACAACTCCACAAAGTGGATCAAAAAGGGCACTAAAAATTATGAAAAAAAATGCCTAAGGAGCATAAAAATGTCACAAATTACAGTGATTAATCATATACAAAAAATAGGTTTCACACCTATGGGGAAAAATTTATTTTGGTCCCTTGTGCCAAAACCTTCCTTTTTGGGACAGCTTATGATCAAAAATCCAAATAAAATATTAAAACCATCCAAATATGGAAACAACAAATATGAGAAATTAATTAAGAGGATGAGGATCACTCATGAAATTTTCCAGAATTTTATCCCACCTAAAACTATTTTTAATAATTACTACGAAACGGGCAAAAAAGTGGATTTTAAGGGGAAGTGAAAGACATCGATCCTAATGGTTCGTAACCTAATCCCTAAGCTCCGAAATCGACACAAATAAACATATATCACAAATAAATCCAGTGCCTCAGGTGGGAGGGCTCAATATGCACCTTAAGTTACATGATCCTAAGCCACATACAACTAGAATGATGCTTAAAAGTGGAGAATCGAGATTACTTACTTGATCGAAGTGCCGATTCTTCACATAAAAGAAATCCGAAAAAACCTCAAGCAAGGTATTGTAATCTCCATAAGCAAAATAAATGCTTATCTTCCATAATCATTTTTTTGAAGATCCGCCATACTTGAAATCGATTCAAATCGATCAAAAACGAGCTTATGAACTTTAATCCAAAGTTAATGCTAAACCATAATTAAAATTAGCAACAAAAATTCTAATAAGAAAAATCACAAGAGAAAAAAAAAGATTAGGATATAAATCCACAAAAAAATATTAACAAGAAAATTAATTATGATTTTTCTACAAGAAATAAATGGCAATGAGAAAACCAAAAATAACAAATAATTGGACCATGGGAGTGCAAAAGGAAACCGGGAATTGTAAATAACAATAAGCTGGCCCCAAGGCCCAGTTTTCTGTTTAGTAAACCCGCAGAGGGGGTGTATTAAGTGAAAACGGATGGTGCTAATAGAAAATGTATGGGGCTTTGGCCCATCACTAAGAGGGTACCCGCAGGAAGGGTTTTGTTAGTGAGAAGGGAGGTGCTAAAAGAGGATTAATGGCCTGCGGCCCAATTTCCACGCACGGGGAGGGTGAGGATAGTGAATCCAGAATTGCAAAAAGAAAAAAGATAGTGCAAGCCCAAACCGAACAACCCTACAAATTCTTTGTGGAACTTTGACCTAAATTCAACTCTGAGATAAACTTGAACCTCTTCTTCTTCCTCGAGGCACCACGGCTTCTTCTTCTTCATAGCACGCCGTCGTCAAGCCATACATCCAACCTCCACAAGTTTATCTCACCTGAACAAACCATCGCGTTTTCCGTTCTTCGGTCTCATCCCCTTTTCGCTGCGACACCGTATTCCGCGGCTACGATCTTCTACCTTTTCACTTTAACAATACATCAGTTCTCTACCTCTACCGCGGCCTCCCCTCAACATCGACACCTTAGCTCCGCCGATATCCCCATTCAAGCGTTATTCTCGAACCTCTCTGCCTTACATCGTCATCACCAAACCACATCAACTCGGAAAAAACCCTCGAGATAAATCCAAAATCAGAGCACGAGAACCTCAAAGTATATCGCTTCGATCTTCTTTTCTTCTTCAACTTCTGGTGTGAATCGCAATCCAAAGTTGTTGTTGTCGAACGACATCGCGGTGAATTGATGATATTGCCTTCCTTGTGCGGAGATGAAGGTTTCGTGGCGGTTATGCTTTCTTGCTGGATTATTGTTGTGCAATTTAGTTTTCTGCAGGTTGTTGGAGATTGATAGTGTGTTGATGTTGCTTGATGTAGGTTGTTGAAGATTGTTGTATTGAAGTGTGATTCGTGTGTGCGTTGATGAAGGTTGAATATGGAGGCTGAGGATGCATGAGAGATGATGAAGGCCGAGAGTGCAATCTGCAGAGTCTTTGCGGCTCGTTGATGACTTATTATGTTGATGCAGGAGTGTTCAAGAATTGATGAGAGGTCGTTTGAGAGAAGTTTGGGAAGGATTGAAGAGGAATCCTCAAAAAGATTGATGAAGATGCAATGGTAAGAAATCGCCTTTGATCTCTTTTCTTCTTTCTGTGCATTCCATTATGAATTCTGAATTCGGAGTTTGTTACCAAACTCATTCTTCTTCTCCTCCTTGCGATGAATACGAGTTGTTATCGAACCTCTTATTGAAATTTGTGTTGGTGTAAGCCCTAGAGGCCAATACTTTTTGGTACTTGTATCGGATTATTCGTTTAATAATAAAAGGCATTTCTTTATTATGTTTGTCTTTCAGAATAATAAAGTCCCTAGAATAGTTAGTCTGTTTAATGAAATGTTAAGTGTGACTTAATCATGAGATCCTATTAAACATAAAGACATTATTCTTAAAATATCCGTAGTCAAGCTTTATTGCAAAGTGGGATAACATTAAAGCATTGAGACTATTATGAAGATAGACTGATGATCACATCTCATGGATCATGGATAAAGAGTTATCAAGTCTTGACATAGGTATAAATATTAGGAGTAATATTTATACCGGATTGACCCGCTATGAGAATACTACATAGTATGTTATGCAAAGTGTCATAAGTTATTCTCATGGTGATAATGGTGTATTACCACCCTTCGACCTGAAACCACTATGGACCCTAGATGTAGAGTCGGGTGCTTTATTGTTGATCAAACATTATCCGTAACTGGATGATCATAAAGACAGTTGATGGGCACTCCACGAAGCATGCTGAGGGACATGAGTGTCCTAGATGGAATTTGCCAATCCTGCATAACAGGAGAAATGTCTAAGGGCCCAATATTGAACTGGACAAGGATGACACAGTGTATGCCTTGTGTTCAATATAGACATAGGGGCAAAAGGGTAATTGTACAAACATATATTATCACGAAAAAGGTTTTGTCAAATCACATGACATTTTCGTGACTTGGGTAGCAGTGATGTGTTGCTAGATACCGCTCACTGTTTATTATGTTAAATATATAATTTAATATAATTACCAACGTTACGAAATCCTACAGGGTCACACACATAAGGACAGTTTGATGAGAGATAGAGAAATCAAAGGAACACCGTAAGGTACGGTGCACTTAAGTGAAAAATAGAAATTCGGATAATATAATAATAATTATTGTTATTTTATAATGGTTATAAAATAATAATAAAATAAATATATTTATTATAATAATAGTTATTATAATAATATATAATATTATTATGGATCATGTGAAATGGGCTTTTAGCCCGCACCCCACAAGAGAGTCTATAAAAGGAACCCTTGTGATGAAGCTTTTACTTGATGCAATTTCGTTTTTGATTCTCACTCAAATAATTCCGTTCGTAAGCAGCTAGCACTGTGACCGGAAGCTGTTCGTGTGGACTGAGTAGAGGCGTTGCACTTCATCAACGCTTGTGATCGCTGCATCAAAGATCTGAATCGCCACAAAGAGGTAACGATTCTATCACTGACCATGCTCATTCGTAAGGATCACTAAAGGAAAATTTTTGTTTTCCGCTGCGTTTAGATCGCAATTTTCCTTCAGTGGTATCAGAGCCACTTACGAAACCATGGATCTGATAGCTGTTAAATTTCCGTTTTTTTTTCTGTATTTGATTCGATTAAAACACAGAACGAATTTAACAATAAACGATTAATTAAATTTGGCATCTGTTGTGTACGATTTGGATGATTGATGTTGATTATGCTTCAGAAACCGACATTAGTATGGTGAAGTTGTGCGATACATTGATCATCCATAGGTTACACAATTAGATCGATCACTTTTATATAAGATATAAGAAATTCTGATGCAAAGATGGTATATGGGATATACTGTTTTGATTTCATCCATTCAATCACATAAGGATTGTAATTCTTTTGAAAGATCATCATTTTCATTCGCTTCGGAATCCGACGTTAGTATGGTGAAGCAATGACATGTTGATCTATCATATTGAGTTATCAATCGAGTTGTGTTTGACGGCATGAAATTGTTGCATTAGGATTAATGGCAGTACAAGTGTTGTATTGCCGCAGACTTTTCCGGTTGGGGTTGTAAATGCACAAAAGTTGTGCAGGAAACGACGTGAAATACAATGAAGTGTTATCAATCAGCCGAAATTTAATTTAGTTTATTTAATTATCGGAATTTTAAACTAATAATAAAAGTGTGTTTATTATTATTTATTTGTGGTGATCAGTTATGGCCTTAGTTTATCCTTTATTATTGTTTTGGGATTTTTAAATACGGCCTGCGAGTCGTGCCTCTCTCTCAATCTCTTTATGTAACTTCTTTTCTCATCTCACTCCCTCGTATGTAAAACGAGTTTTCTTATATGTAATGTAATATTATGTTATGAAGAAAAAGGAAGTATTCAATATTAAAGGAGGATAACCTTGGAGATCATGCTTGGAGAAGCTTAGATCGTTATTAGGTTAGCTTAGGTTCTCTCATTGGCTTGAGAGAACAATTGCGTTAGGGGCCATAATTGTATCTTTTTATATGTATGTTGATGCATGTAATTGTATGTTGATGCATGTGAGAGACGTTTTGCATGTTAAGCCGGTGAGATCAAACTAATAACAAATTCCCTCAAAATTAAATATTAAGTTTATGCTTTCCAATTTTTAGCACTCATCAAGACTAGTATCGAGCATTGTAGGTTTCGCCTACGCGAGGTGCATGTTCTATATTAGTAAGGTGTGATGGGATAATTGTAATATCCAATTGCTAAAACAATGGGTCAAACTTAACTAAACAAATTATAATAAGATTATACATGTTTAGAAGCAAGAATTGGGAATGATTCATGTGATGGATCAGAATAAGGAGTTATTCACCCAATTGAAAATATTTGAGAGTTGTATGAGATACAATTGGAAGGAGTTCCTACCTAAATAACTTAGTTTTGTGTAATCAGCCTAACACTGACTTAAAACAAAGTGAAACATGGATCTCGACCCACTAGAAAGTCTTCCAACGGGATTTTCCGAATCAAATGATGAGGGTCATTTGTTTTGAATAAAATAGTGGGAGCATATTTGATTAAAGGCCTAATTAAATATGTTGTTTTAATGATACTTATATTTTCATATTTCTCTTGTAGATTACCATGACAACAAACACATCGAACAATATTTTGCGATCCATCCTAGATAAGGAAAAATTGTCTGGGACAAATTTCCTGGATTGGCACCGTAATCTGAGGATTGTCCTCAAGCACGATAAGAAGCTGTATGTCTTGGAGACACCAGTTCCTGAGGAGGAACCTCCTAGTTCTGCACCAAAGGCAGAAAGAGATGCTTATAAGAAGCATTTCGATGATGCCAATGAAACCGCTTGCCTCATGCTTGCTACCATGAACTCTGAGTTGCAAAAGCAACACGAGAACATGTCTGCGTTCGATATGATCGGACATCTGAAAATGCTTTATCAAGAGCAAGCAAGAAATGAGAGGTTTCAGGTTTCAAAGTCCCTTTTTAACAGCAAGTTAGCTGAGGGAGCCCCTGTAAGTCCCCATGTACTCAAGATGATTGGGTATGTGGAGAACCTTGACAGATTAGGGTTTCCCCTTGGAAAAGAACTTGCGATTGATCTGATCTTGCAATCGTTGCCAGAGAGCTTCAGTCAGTTTGTCCTGAATTTCAATATGAATGACTTGGACAAAAGTCTTCCAGAACTGCTAGGCATGTTGAGAACTGCTGAGCAGAATATGAAGACAAAAGGGAAATCCATTCTGATGGTCAGTAATGGAAAGAAATAGAACAAGAGGCCCATCAAACAGGGTGGTAGAGGGAAAGGCAAG
Organism: Lathyrus aphaca; assembly: GCA_963966055.1. Classification (NCBI taxonomy): domain Eukaryota; kingdom Viridiplantae; phylum Streptophyta; class Magnoliopsida; order Fabales; family Fabaceae; genus Lathyrus; species Lathyrus aphaca. The sequence continues at coordinate 212,326,677 of OZ014525.1, read as the reverse complement.
GAAGTTGCCAAACCCAAACCCACTCCTCCTGTTTTGAAGCCTAGTGGAGGAATAGCAAAGGAGGGCACTTGCTTCCATTGCGGTAAGACCGGACATTGGAAGAGAAATTGCCCAAAGTACCTGGAAGATAAGAAAAATGGAGTAGAGACTTCAAATTCAGGTATTTTTGTTATTGAAATTAATTTATCTACTTCTGCATCATGGGTATTAGATACTGGATGCGGTTCTCACATTTGTACTAATGTGCAGGGGCTAAAAAGGAGTAGAGATTTGGCAAAAGGTGAAGTTGACCTACGAGTTGGCAATGGAGCAAAGGTTGTTGCTTTAGCTGTAGGAAATTATGTTTTAACTTTACCTAGTGGTTTAATAATTCAGTTAGAGAACTGTTATTATGTACCTGCAATTAGCAGGAATATTATTTCTGTTTCTTGTTTGGACAAGTTTGGTTTTTCATTCATAATAAAGAATAATTGTTGCTCCATTTATTTGAATGATATATTCTATGCTACTGCAAAAATGAATAATGGACTATATGTCCTTGATCTTGAAATGCCAATTTATAACATTAATACTAAAAGGTTGAAACCTAATGAGTTGAATCCAACTTACCTTTGGCACTGTCGATTAGGCCACATAAATGAGAAACGCATTTCCAAACTCCATAAAGATGGACTCTTGGACTCTTTTGATTATGAATCATATGAGACATGCAGATCTTGTTTAATTGGAAAGATGACAAAGTCCCCATTCACAGGAAAAGGTGAAAGGGCTAATGATCTTTTGGCACTCATACATACTGATGTATGTGGACCACTGAACATACCAGCCAGAGGAGGTTTTCAGTACTTCATCACTTTCACTGATGACTTCAGTAGATACGGATATGTGTATTTAATGAAACACAAATCTGAGTCCTTTGAAAAGTTCAAGGAATTCAAGAATGAAGTACAAAACCAACTAGGGAACAATATTAAAGTTCTTCGATCAGATCGAGGCGGTGAATATTTAAGCCTAGAATTTGATGACCATCTAAAAGAGTATGGGATTCTATCCCAACTTACTCCTCCTGGAACACCACAATGGAATGGTGTATCTGAGAGAAGAAATCGAACCTTGTTAGACATGGTCCGATCCATGATGAGTCACGCCGATCTTCCAAACTCCTTTTGGGGACATGCATTATTAACAGCAGCTTACACACTTAACCGTGTTCCATCCAAAAAGGTTGATAAGACACCATATGAGATATGGAGTGGTAAGAAACCACATATGTCTTACATGAAGATTTGGGGTTGCGAAGTTTACGTCAAACGACAAATTTCAACCAAGCTTGAGCCCAAATCTGACAAATGCTTATTTGTGGGATATCCTAAAGAAACAAGAGGATATTACTTCTACAATCCTTCTGAGGGCAAAGTGTTTGTCGCTCGAACTGGAGTCTTTCTGGAAAGGGATTTTATTTCCAAAGGAAACAGTGGGAGGAAAATAGAGCTTGAAGAAATTCAAGAATCACAAAACATTGAAACACCTATGGAGGAACTAGAGCGGGAAACACAAGTAGTTGTGGAAGAGCAACCTGCTCAAGTAGAACAAGACCAGCGTAGGTCAAGCAGGACACGTCACCAACCTGAGAGATATGGATATCTCATAAGTGATCAGGGTGATGTATTACTCATGGATCAAGATGATCATGTGACCTACAAAGAGGCCATAACTGGTCCTGAGTCTGAGAAGTGGCTAGAAGCCATGAAATCTGAAATGGATTCCATGTACACAAACCAGGTTTGGACCTTGGTAGAACCTCCTATAGGAGTTAACCCTATAGGATGCAAGTGGGTCTTCAAGAAGAAGACTGACATGGATGGTAAGGTACATACCTATAAAGCAAGACTGGTTGCAAAAGGCTATAAACAAATTCATGGGGTTGACTATGATGAAACTTTTTCACCAGTTGCAATGCTTAAATCTGTTCGGATTTTACTTGCCATCGCTGCATATCATGATTATGAAATATGGCAGATGGATGTCAAAACTGCTTTCCTTAATGGGAATCTTCTTGAGGATGTGTACATGACACAACCTGAAGGATTTGACATACCACAAGATGCCCAAAAGATATGCAAGTTACAGCGATCAATCTATGGATTGAAGCAAGCTTCCAGAAGCTGGAATCTTCGTTTTGATGAAACCGTAAAACAATATGGATTCATCAAAAATGAAGATGAACCTTGTGTCTACAAGAAGGTTAGTGGGAGCATGATCGTGTTTCTGGTATTATATGTAGATGACATATTACTCATTGGAAACGATGTCCCTACCTTGCAACAAGTGAAGACTTGGTTAGGGAATTGTTTTTCTATGAAAGACCTAGGTGAAGCAGCCTATATATTAGGAATTAGGATCTATAGAGATAGATCACAAAAACTGCTTGGCCTAAGTCAGAGTACATACATAGATAAAGTGTTGAGACGCTTTAATATGCATGATTCCAAGAAAGGATTCATACCTATGCAACATGGTCTGTGTTTATCAAAAACACAATCCCCTTCAACTAAGGAAGAAAGGGATCGCATGAATAAGATTCCATATGCATCTGCAATAGGATCTATCATGTATGCCATGTTATGTACTCGACCAGATGTCTCGTATGCATTAAGAGCAACGAGTAGGTACCAATCTGATCCTGGTGATGCTCACTGGGTAGCTGTCAAGAATATCCTTAAGTACTTGAGAAGGACTAAGGATTCATTCTTGATATATGGAGGTCAGGAAGAGCTTGATGTAATTGGTTACACTGATGCTAGCTTCCAGACAGATAAGGATGATTTTAGATCACAATCTGGTTATGTGTTCTGTCTCAATGGTGGCGCTGTGAGCTGGAAAAGTTCAAAGCAGGAAACAGTTGCTGATTCTACAACTGAGGCCGAGTATATTGCTGCCTCAAATGCAGCAAAGGAAGCTGTTTGGATCAAGAAGTTCATTAGTGAACTTGGCATAGTCCCTAGCATTGTGGATCCCATTGGTTTATATTGTGATAACAATGGTGCTATCGCACAAGCTAAGGAGCCTAGATCTCACCAACGATCCAAACACATACTTAGGCGTTATCACCTCATTCGAGAGATAATCGATCGGGGAGATGTGAAGATATGCAGAGTACCTACACTTGACAATATCGCTGACCCATTAACAAAGCCTCTTGCGCAACAGAAGCATGATGGTCATACTAGATCTATGGGTATTAAGGGTATGCCTAATTGGCTCTAGTGCTAGTGGGAGATTGTTGGTGTAAGCCCTAGAGGCCAATACTTTTTGGTACTTGTATCGGATTATTCGTTTAATAATAAAAGGCATTTCTTTATTATGTTTGTCTTTCAGAATAATAAAGTCCCTAGAATAGTTAGTCTGTTTAATGAAATGTTAAGTGTGACTTAATCATGAGATCCCATTAAACATAAAGACATTATTCTTAAAATATCCGTAGTCAAGCTTTATTGCAAAGTGGGATAACATTAAAGCATTGAGACTATTATGAAGATAGACTGATGATCACATCTCATGGATCATGGATAAAGAGTTATCAAGTCTTGACATAGGTATAAATATTAGGAGTAATATTTATACCGGATTGACCCGCTATGAGAATACTACATAGTATGTTATGCAAAGTGTCATAAGTTATTCTCATGGTGATAATGGTGTATTACCACCCTTCGACCTGAAACCACTATGGACCTTAGATGTAGAGTCGGGTGCTTTATTGCTGATCAAACATTATCCGTAACTGGATGATCATAAAGACAGTTGATGGGCACTCCACGAAGCATGCTGAGGGACATGAGTGTCCTAGATGGAATTTGCCAATCCTGCATAACAGGAGAAATGTCTAAGGGCCCAATATTGAACTGGACAAGGATGAAACAGTGTATGCCTTGTGTTCAATATAGACATAGGGGCAAAAGGGTAATTGTACAAACATATATTATCACGAAAAAGGTTTTGTCAGATCACATGACATTTTCGTGACTTGGGTAGCAGTGATGTGTTGCTAGATACCGCTCACTGTTTATTATGTTAAATATATAATTTAATATAATTACCAACGTTACGAAATCCTACAGGGTCACACACATAAGGACAGTTTGATGAGAGATAGAGAAATCAAAGGAACACCGTAAGGTACGGTGCACTTAAGTGAAAAATAGAAATTCGGATAATATAATAATTATTATTGTTATTTTATAATGGTTATAAAATAATAATAAAATAAATATATTTATTATAATAATAGTTATTATAATAATATATATATTATTATGGATCATGTGAATTGGGCTTTTAGCCCGCAGCCCACAAGAGAGTCTATAAAAGGAACCCTTGTGATGAAGCTTTTACTTGATGCAATTTCGTTTTTGATTCTCACTCAAATAATTTCGTTCGTAAGCAGCTAGCACTGTGACCGGAAGCTGTTCGTGTGGACTGAGTAGAGGCGTTGCACTTCATCAACGCTTGTGATCGCTGCATCAAAGATCTGAATCGCCACAAAGAGGTAACGATTCTATCACTGACCATGCTCATTCGTAAGGATCACTAAAGGAAAATTTTTGTTTTCCGCTGCGTTTAGATCGCAATTTTCCTTCAATTTGTTCTTGAATCGACTCTGTCTTTTGTTGAACCTGCAGGCTGAAGATTTTTTTTTTTAGGTGTGATCATGGATGATTGAAGGAGGTGTTTATACGCAGAAGATTGATGTCGATGATGTGCGATGTTTGATGCCGACGAAGATTGAAGGAGATGAATTGAAGATTGATGATTGTTGTTGATGAGGATCATTAGGGAGAATGATTGGTGAAGCTTTTTTGTTGAAGATTTGTTAGGAGAGAGCTTGGATATTGGAGAGAAGGATTGATGCAGCTGTTTTTGTGGTTGAGAGAAATTGGAATTGAAGATGATTAAGGTAAGTGATGAAGAGTGATAGAAGAGTTTGGAAAGTGAAGGTTCTTGAATGAGATTCTGAGAGATTGGGGAATATGAAGATTTCTCTCGATTTTTGTTATTGAGTTTTTCTGATAATTAAGTTCTTCTTCTCTGTAACTGAAATCTCATATATAACTAAATCCTTTTTTCCTTATATCTTTTGAAAATTGTAACTAAATTTTAGAACTTTATTTTTTGTATCAGTTAGGCATTGTTAATAAAAGGTAACTAACTTTCTGAACACAGTATATATATATTTTTTGTTATCAGCTTCTTACCACCCAATATCTCTCTTATTTCCTGCTTAGTAAAAGTCCTTCTCAATAGAAGCTTTTCTCTTTATATATTTTTTTAGTTTGCTAATGGACTATAGCAATACAAACAATGGACCCAAATGAAATTTGGTCCAAAAATGAAAATAAATGGCCATTTGGCTTATGGTCTTTATGAACAAAGGTAATTGGGGATATCACATGAATTAATGGACTCTTGGAACAAAAATGGTTTAAAATAAGGAATATAAGTCAAAAGAATATTGGTTGGAAATGAAAAGGTATTAGAAATGGATTTTATAGACACATGGGCTTGAATTTAAAGTGGGCTTAATGATATAGTCTTATGGTACCAAAAAGAAATGGTTAATGATGTTCAAAAGTAGGAAGGTGGAATGATAAAATGGATCATGAATTAAGTTGAATCGAAAAAATGGACTGGAAATGAATATTGCGGACCTTCAAATGAACTTGAATTACAGTCTCCCTTGTGATAACGATGAACCAAGAAAACTCAACGAAACCAGCATGTATCCAAACAACATTTCAATCCAAATAATCTTTGCAATCGGCCATAATGAAGTCCTTTAGTTCTTGCACATAGATGATGAGATCGAGCCCACAAAAATCACATTTGAGGCTAAATTGGATCAATCCTTGAGAAATAAGGCAAATCATTAATCAATCTCGAATTTTGACCTAAGATTTCTTCACATCGCATCTGCATCTTGCAATCCAAACAAGAGTGCACTGGTTTCTCGGTTCTTCTTTGGTGTAGGTTTATGCCTCACAGAGGATCACCATTGCTTTTATTTTATTTTATTTGTGTATGTGTACTAACCATTAATTAAAATCCAAAAATATTTTTGTTTTCATTTGTTAATCGTTTTCGGGTGAAAATGCCAAAAATAGCAGTCTCGCAACTAGAATGAATTCCACAGATAAAAAGTCGAAGTTGATCTGCAAAGAATCTGAATTTACTTAAGTATTTTCCAAGTTTTAATTGATTTATTCAAGGAAGTCCAAGGTTCATATGTTTATTTCCATGCCTTCTTCGACACTCAAAAGAATCGAGCTCAGAGCCAAGAAAATCCAGTCACAGGGTAATTTTTCAAAATTTTGCATTGTGCAATCGATTGCACCAATGTGCACATCGTTTGCACCATGTTTTTTTGCCCAGAAAATTGAAATTTTACACTATGCAATCGATTTCACCAATGTGAAAATCGATTGCACCATGTTGTTTTTGCCTAGAAAGTGCAATTTTCAGCAGTGCAATCGATTGCACCAATGTGTAAATCGATTGCACGAGTGTGAATTTGGCCAAAATCAGCATTTTTCAAGTTTTAAAGCATTTGGTACCAATTTTATCATTTGAGAATATTCTAGATCCCTTCACTTTTAATTCCCTACATCATTTTTATCATTTCCTACCATAAACCCTCACTAATCACCACTCTTTTCATAATTCCCTCCAAATTTGAATTTCCAATCCTAATTTTGAATTTCCAAAGCAAGCTCCATTCCACCAAATTCTCATACCAAAACTCTTTAAATAGAGGCTTCATTTCATTCATTTTTCAAGCTTTTAATAGCCAAATTCACAATTCAAAAATTTATTGGAAGCTTTTGATAGCCAAAAAATCTCTTGCAAAATATCTTCATTAACCACAAATTCACCAAAGCTCTTCTTCTTTTAAAAGTTATCAAGAATTCATATTGAATTCTTGATTAACTTTGGGCTAAACCTTCATCTTTTTCATTTTTTCTTCAATTCTAGTAGATAAATCTTGCTAGTGGAGTGATTTGAACTTTGTTCTTGGTAATTCATCTTTCTCCATCATTACTCATTCATCATCATCACCAAAAATGTAGATCTATATTGATTCTTGTTGCTTGATCTATGGATCTTGCAATTGTGTTCTTATTGGTGGTATTTGTTGTTGATTTAGTGGAAAATTCGTGCTCAATTGAATCCATGGTCATAAGGTGTTTTAAGGAATGATGGAGCATGGATTTTGCCATTAAAATGCTGATTTTTGAAAATTGAACAGTGTGCAATCGATTTGCATCTTGTGCATATCGATTTGCACTGCCTTTTTTAAACATTTTTTTCTGTTTTTTGCCTGTGCAATCAATTTGCACAGGTCTGGAATTGGTTTTTTCACTTGTTTTGGGGCTTTTTTTGCCTTTTCTTCCCTCCTCTTCACCTCTCTTCTTATTTTTCCCTTGGGAGACATTTTTTGGACTTATTTCTCTTTAATTTCAATGGGCTTTGGGTATAGATTAGAGTGGTTAATATTCATTAGTCCAAATCTAACTTTAAGTGAATTATTTAATTCACTTTAGGTACTTTGCATTAGTGTGATATTTTCATACTTGAATCCACCAAGATGAGTGATTGAACTTAAAGATGAAAGAATATCATAAGTGGAACTCAATTTGGTATTCATCTTTATTTTCATGTGGCATTGTATTCGGATGGTGATTTACATATCGTTTATCTCGCATGCATTAGCACAAATATCATTCACCTTAATTGGTATTGGCCGGCCTCATTTGTAGGGTAATTACTCTGTAAATTACTCGGCAATTACTTAACATAGACCTAAATGTCCCGAATTCGAAATAAAAATCTAATTGGATACTTGCACTTTCATGGACCGGACCTCGTGTTGGTCGCGTAATCCCAAAGTGATTGATCTTTTTGCGTTAAGATCCAAGACTTGTGAAGTTTGATGTGTATTTGCTTTGGGTCTCCCAATCTTCTTTCAAACTTCATTGAATTTGGATCTAATCGCCTATATTAATCACTATAGTGTAATATACTAAGCGGAATTGGTTGTCATTTCAATTTTTGGTACTAAGTACCTTGGTTACTCTTTTGGTTGTGGATGATTAAGTTCACAATACCAATATTTTGTATATTATTATTACTATTACTTTACTAACATTTTAATTTCCTTCTCGTACCTTTATCTCCTTTATTTTTATTATGTTTTATATTGCTTTATCATCCATTATTATGTTTATATTCTTGTTATTATTATTATGTTGATTTTCCTTTTGTCCATTTAGACACAAAAATATTAATAAAGGATTAAACCTCTACAAAACTTGTGATCTTGATCTTTAACTATTGGTGACTATCATTTGCATTGGACTTGGAGTTTTGGACTTAGATTCTAGGACACCTTCTCTTTGCTTTGATCTTCCTGGAGATGGTAGTTTTGCCTTTATTTGGCCATTTGCAAGCTTATAAGGATGGAACTCTTATGATCATAAATTGGAAGCATCATCAAGTTTGGTTAGATATTTTCTCATTTATCTCTTTTATTTTCTTTTTAGGATAGTCTCTTCATCTCCTCCCCTTCTTAAATTTTCAAAACTTCTCCCTCTTTTAAAAAACTTCTTTGTTTTCAAACTTAAAACCGCTTTCATAATCAAACCTTGACTTAGGTCAAGTGATTTTTACTTTTTATTTTATTATCTTAATAAATGTTAAACCATATAAATATATTAAAACATTTTTCAAAAGACCATAAGAAATACAAAACTCATCAAATATTTTTGTGCCTTTGTGCACTTTTCCTTTTAACATTTTCTTTACATGTTTAGATATGATTCATTATTTCTAGCGGAATTATTCACTAAAGAATGACGGCTTATATTTACATTTTAAAATCAACCCAACACACTAACTTTTCACTATTTGTACCACAAACTACGAGGTTTTGATCTCGCGTTGCACTTTGTGGGTACGTAGGTATGAGGTGGTAAACTTCTCCAAACACAAAAATATTAAAAATTAATTCTTTTCTCATCCCTCCACTCTCATTTTCAAACATTTTTTCAAACCAAAAGCAATAAATTTTCAAAGGGTTCTCGTGGAGTACCACGGACATTTTGGGTGCGTAAAACCTTCCCATTTTGTAACCTATCCCCTTACCCGGTTCTCTGCTTGTTTATTTAGCTTTTTGCTTTTAGATTCATTATGATTTATTCAATCTTTTTTTATTTTCCACTTGGAATAAAATAAAAGTGCGGTGGCAAATCTGTTTACTTTGAGTTAAGTTAACTAATAGCTTACACTCGTTATTTTATCGCTATATGTAGTAGTAAAGATATCGTTCCCACAGAGACTTGATAATCAAACTAATGCTACTAGGGTGTTACTATGTTTAGCTAAGGCGGATAATATTTTAGTTTATGCAAAAAGGGGAACTAAAAGGAAATTAGAAATTTAAGTTTAAAACTAGATTAAGATAGGATATCGATACGTACTCAGTATGCCATCATGGATTCAATAAATCGTCGGCGTATAAAAATAGTCAAAATATTCTTTCTGTAGAAAATTACAGTTTAAAAGTCTTCATCTCACACTTTCGTGACTAGGCTTCTAACTATACTCCTAAATTAGATTGAGCGCTCTCGCTGTACCAATTTAAGTTTAAAAATACTTTTTAAAAACTAATAAGTCCTAACTAACCTTAAAGTGATTCCGTTGTGTTTAAAATTAATGTTCGAGTTCAGCTATCCGATTACACTCTCGTGGTATTAATTGTAACCTTTGTTACCTTTTTACTCTCGTAATAAAAGATGATTTTAAATTAAGAAATCAAAACCAGAAAAATAAGTTTGTTTAGAATTTTAGCCTAGACTTATTGAATCCATTCCGGTTAACTTAATTACATACCGATAAAATTACTTTAGCCAGACATGTTAATTATAGCAAGCATACATAGACATAAGCAATAAAACAATAAATCAGGCATGGCAATGAAAACAAAAGCAATTATATTAATTCAATAAGAAACTTGGACAGTAATAAAATCTTGGCGCCGCAAACCTCCACGGGTCGGTAGGCTTGCTCGATTGTATAATAAACTTGAAGGCAGTAGCTTCAAACTAACTAAAGTGTAATAGCTCCCTGATGTAGGAAGCTATTACTAATACAGTAAAGGGTAAAAAATGGAAAGGGGAAGAAATTAATGCAGGAAAAATTAACAAAAAAGCTCTAACAGAAAGGCAAAAAATAAATCTCAATGTAGGCTTCCTTTTGCAATTTGCTTTGGATCCTATTTTTAAGCCTTGCGTACAATTGTTGTTGAAGGAGAAAATTAAGGAAATAAACTTGTTGGGTTTTAAGAAGTCCATGTTTGACTGAGACTGGGTTGGGTTGAGCTGAGGAGAAATAGACATAACCAAAAATATTGCTTCTGCTTTGAATGAGTAATGCACGTATTTACTTTTCTGGAAAATGACCTGTGACGAACGTCACTTCTCTCTGACGATCATCCCATATCCTTATTTTGTGACGGTCGTCACTCCCTTGAAATGCAGAATATCATGTTTTCTGCTATTTGTCTTCATTTCTTCCTCTTTTTTTCTTCTTTTTAATTCTTTTCTCTTGCAAGCCTCGTGGATTGGAATACCTACAAAACACTTAAGCAAATTGCGAAATAACTTGTAAATTACGAAAAAATGATAACATAATTAATGGAAACCAAGGTAAATAATCAATGTAAAATTGTGTTATCAAACTGCCCTACACTTGAATCTTTGCTTGTCCTCAAGCAAATAATCAGTATAATTTTAAAAATATCTGTTAAACTCAAATATAAGACATATCACCCAACCATACATGGTTGTGTGGCATTTTGGTAAAAAGACATGTACTGAATCAAAAACCAAATATACATTAACGACACAAAAGAAAGATATATGTTCATAAACCCCCTATACAAACCAGTCTGAATCATTCTATTATAGCTCAACCTAATTCTCTCATTTCTATTTCACTTGTTTTCATTCTGACACAATCACATTAAGCCTTTTGCCTTTACATGCACGTAGTGTAGTACCATGTTAGTGAATTTGATCTTTACGAACACGGATATTAGTACAAAAGTGTGGAAACCCTTTATAAGTATTGAATGCAAGTTGTGGGGGATCGAACCGTAGTTCACCCTACCAAGTATAGAACAAGTTACCTCTGAACCAACTACTAACAAACTTTTCTTTGCATTTTGCATGTTTTTGCATCCTTTAGACTTGGTGCAAACCTAACCATTTTGTTATTGGCATGCTTAATTCTTTCTATTTTGTTTTCTTCTTTTTGGCACTTTAAGTATCAATCACTTATTTGCATCGGCTTTCCACGTAGCTTGTGTTTAAGATGGTGTTGACTACTAAAATAAACTACTAGGGGCTAATTTAGAACTAAAGCTTCAGATCTTGGTATAAAATGTACTCAAACTGATATCGCTAAATTTAGGTTCTAAGGTGTCAAGATGGTATCAGTTTTGTTAAGTCTTTGTCAGCTTTCTAACATAACATATCAACCTATATACTTGTAGGGTGTGTCAAGTGAGTACATTCTACCGGAAAAAAAGTTGTTATGGCTAAAAAATAAAAGGAATTGAATAATAACTGAAATTACTTCCATAAATAGCTTAGTTTACTGAAGTGAAAAGTACAAAAGGGAAATAACAATACTAGACTACCTCACTCCCATACTATATCAGACATTGTCCTCAATGTTGCGAGATAAGGTAGAAACTGCAAAAAATAAAAGGAAATACAAGAAAAGAAAAGAAAATAATTATTGAGGTCCTCGTCCTCTATCTCAAATTTATCCTTGACCATGTTGTGCCACGTGATCTGATATACCGACGTGATGGATATACTCATGCAAGTGCCTCACTTGTAGAGTCAAAGCACCTAGCTCTTCTATTGCACCTGTTATCCTCTCGTCTTGGCTTGTTTTCTCTTATTGGATTTGACCCATGAGAATCATCATATCAGTGTGTTGCGTCTGGTACCATGCATCTCTCTGAGCATCCAACTCGTTCCTCTGCATAATGTCCGCTAGAATATCATCGTTAGTTGTGGAATCTCAGTTGCTTCTTCGATGGTGTTGGGAGGAAGTGTTAGTATATTAAGTGGCCTATGGTTGTTCATCTGCTTCCGGTTGCGGCTGATCCATCTCCTTAAATTCATCGTTTGTTGGTTCTTCAGGTGTAGCAACATCGGGCTCAGGGGCATCCAAATCGAAAATCCAATTTTCCATGTTCTGAGGGTGCATGCGTTTATGGCATGGAAAAATGATGCTTCCCACTACGTGGTTCTTAACCATCAGGTTGTACCTGGCGTCTTCTCATTGCTTAACCAAATGCGTGTTTCGACAATAGTCCATGTCGAGAAAGAGAGCCGGCAAAGAAGGTGGGTCAGTGAGTCATTCTCCTAAATAGAGAGCGAGTGCAATAGAGGTAACAATACCTCTGAAGTAGAAAGGAGTTTTCCCTCGAGTACAAGCAGACTAGATGTTAGACAGCATAAATGCAATAGAATTTATAGGATGAGGGTAGAAAGCACAGTGAAGCAGAAAAAGTTCTTTCTGGTTGACCTTGTGATTATTGTGCCTTCCAAAAATAGTGTGGCTCAGGACACGGTGAAAGTACCGGGTGGCGGGGTTGTGGATGTGGGTAGCATAAAGACCATCCCATCCATTCGGTAAAGCACCGGTCAGATCTCGCCAAATCTCAAATGAATGGCTCGGCCAATCGTTACTACCAGGGAGGCGATAATGAACATTGTCGCCACGGTAGAATCTAAACAATTCTCTAAAGTTCTCTTGAGGTACAGAATATTCGTCGTTGAACATCCTGAACATGGTGTAATCAGTGATATACTTAGTGTTGTCGGTCGATGTGTTGTACGAAAACGAACACAGAAACTCCAATGTTAATGCCTAGTATGTCGGACGGATGTTGATGTAGAGATTTGTTAAGCTTGAGTTGTGAAGAAGCCGTTGGACACCTTCTAGCAATCCCAACTTTTATAGACATGCATCGTCTACATATCTCGTCGGTTGTACGGAACATTGATTAAACGCGAGATATTTCTCTCTTTAAAGTACTCCGGCTTCTCCATCAAGGAATGTGATTGAGAAAATGTCGGGTGCAGGTCTTTGGTTAGCCATTTTTCACGAAGAGATGAAGGATTGTGAGTTTGGTATGATTTTGAGAGGTTTGTGTGTAAGATCGACACTTACTGTAATTATTTAAATAAGTGGAGGAAATGGAAATTTCAAAACAAGTAGTGTGAGTTAAAGAGTGAGTGGGAGGTTATAAATAGGAGTGGGGAGTGGAACATTGTGAAAGAGACGTTGGAGGGGGAAGAGGAACGTTGGACGGTTCTGCAATGGAGACTCAGTATGTTGGGGTTTTAATGTTGTGACGATCGTTCTAATGTTGTAATGGTCGTCTGGGATGTAGGACGGTCGTCCCAATTTACTGACGGGCGTCATGCTCTGAATGCTTGTGACACGTGTCATGCATTCTGGTGCGGTGCAACGGTCAGATTCCTTTATTTATTTTCTTGTGATACAAGTTTGTCTCATTAAATGAATTATATAATAATAATAAAATAGCTTAAGGTATATTAATGCATTTTGTAACACTTATTCATATCCGTATTCTATAACAAAGTTAATAAACAAACATAACAGAGTATAATACTCACCTGCATAATAATACTGATACAAATAAAAAATATTGAAACAGACAAGAACAAAATAAATGAAATAGATGCAATTGATTAACAGAAGCAAACTAATATTATTATTCAAACTGGAAAGGTTAAACAATTACTAAATAATAAAAATAAACATCAGCAAGTGCAAATGCATAAAATTCAAAATGGTTCAAATGAACTTCAAAAGGAATGTTGAAAAAATAAATTAAAATAAAAACGAGTAAATGCGGGTGAATTTCGGAATTTGTCGAACTAGATACTTTTGCGTCGAATAGATTCTATGGTCTGGCTCAAGTGGTCAAATTTCTCGACGGCCATATCTCAAAGAGTGATGACATCAAGGCGTATGGTGTGAAGCTCGTCGTGCATTATAATCAGTTAAGTACGCAGATTTTCTATGATGGCTTGTGTGTCGGTGGCAGGAATGGCATTGTCTTCATCAATGGGTGTTCTAGGTAATCAAGATCATAGTAATGTGGAGGTGATTTTGGGTCTACTTCTACTTCGGACCACGCGTCCTCAATTTTATACAGTGGTTCATCCAAATCATAAACCCAGTTGTGACGGTTGTGTAAACTTGTGAGTTCATGGTCAGGCAAATTAAAATGGGGCATAACTACTTTGTTGATCCGGAGTTGGAAATGATGTGGTCCACGATCTCTAATCATTTCCCTATTGAAGAAAAATGTGATATTCATAGGTCTAATTATCCTAGAGGATTTATCTCAGAGAGGCGGGTTCTAAATCCCATTGCGTCAACTATTTTAGTAACCAGGCCACCTATTAGAATGGGTTCATGCTCAGATAGTTGAATCTTACAAAAATTGGCAAACATGAAGGTAGCTCTGTTAAAAAGTCGAGATTGAAACTCACAGAACATGATAAAGAATTCATCTCTAAAAACTTGGTGTCACTCTCAGCTTTTCAAAAAAGGGCATAGGCCAGAATTATGTGAAAATATCTAATGGTCGGGTTATGAATATCCATGGATAACATAGGGTAAAGGTCATGATCAGGGCATCCTGAGATGCTACTCCATAAAAGGTTAAGTTCTTCCTCCATAAATAAATCTTCCTGTGCCCTAGAGAAAATGGTAGGACCATCGGGGAAATCCAACAGTTCCGCCATCTCTCGGATGTTAAATTCACAAGAATATCCAAACAATCTGAAGGCAATCCTACCTCTATTAAATCATTTTCCACAATTAGGGGTGTAAGCAAGTGAGCTTAGGAATTCTAGAGTTAGTATGTGATAAGTCTTATGATTCTTATTAGCAAAACATTCCCAACCTATTTGGTTAAACATGTAGTCTATGCTAGCACCTATGTTTAAAGCGGTCATGGTAGGTCCATGGGTGAATTTGGTTAAAGCCATAGGTCTTTGGGATAAAACTTCATAACTATGTCGTTGGGCACCATCTCTGAATTCCACATTCATGTTATCTTCATTATTCATATCTAATGTTAGTAGGAAGAATGAAATCAGAGAAGAAGGAGGAAGTTAGAAAAACTTTAAAATTTTGTAAGCACATAGTAAAACAATCAACACAGAATTAGGTGAATTTACTGCATTTGAAAATAAAGTTTGAAAAAGAAACAAAAACAAAAAACTCAATTAAAATAAATGATTAAAACAAAAGAAAAAACAATTTCATGGGTTGCCTCCCTGTGACGAATTTTTGAGTCTGACGGTTACTAACTGCAAATGCATAGTCTATCACGTAGTAATAAAAGATATCAATCCCATAGAGACTCGATAATCAAACTAGTGTTGTCGGGTGTTACTATGTTTAGCTAAGGCGGGCAATGTTTTAAGTTTTAAGAAAAAAATGAAGAATTACTTAATTTAAATTAATGGCAATGATATCGGTACGTAATTGATTCGCCTTCGCGAATTCAATAGAGGTTCGGCTTATTAAGTTATCTCTCCGTAGAAATTCTTGGTTTAAAAGTCATTGACTCACACTCTCGTGGTATTTCCTATTACTATACTCCTAAGTTCAATTAAGCGCTCTCCCTCTGTCAATTCAAGTTGGAAATATTTTTTGGAAACCTAAAGATTCTAATTAGTTATAAAGCGCTTCCGCTGTATTAAAAACAAATGTTTGATTTCAGCTATCTGATTATGATCTCACACACCCGTGGTCTTAATCCTAATATTTTATACTCTCTTACTCTCGTAACAAAAGTTATTTAAAACAAGAAATCGAGACCGGAAAATAACTTAATTTAAAGCAATAGCCTAATTCAACTGAATTCGTTCCGGTTAGACAACTACATACCGATTAACAGTTTAGTTAGACATATTAAATAAGAACAAAGAAAGGTAGAAGGAGAAGTAATTCATAATATAAATAAATGCAATGATAAATAAACAATAAAGCATTAAAAAAATTAGAAACCTGGTTGCAATGTTCTTGATCAACCAAACTTCCGAAAACTTGAAAAGTAAACAATAATTCAGTGGCTGGAAATAATTAAAATGGTGATAGTTTCCTAATGATTGAAACTATAACAAGGCGTCGGTAAAGGAAAAAAAACGAATGCTGAAAAATAAACTTGTGAACTTCGAACAAAAGAAAACGGCAGAAAATTGGACTAGAACGAAGCTTTTTTTGCAAAACTACAATGGCTTCTATTTATAGGCAGTGGCTTAGGTCTGTTGAGCAATTGTAGGCTTGGACTTCAATTGGGATTTGAACTGAGTTGCATAGACTGAGTTAATTAGGGTGGTGGAGAGTTCTCTGGTTTGAGCGAAAGATTATCATAACGGCTCTCTGTGTTGAATTTTGTTTCGTATGTTAGGTTTCTGGAATTTTGACTTGAGACGAGTGTTTAAAAACGGAAACGAGCAACTTACATGTTGAGACGCTCACCTTGGCATTGAGACGGGCGTCTCACACATGAGATGACCAACTTGATATTGAGACGGGCTTCTCACAGGTGGATTATGCATAATGGCTTTTTCTTGCTCTTTTCCTTCTGTTTTTCCCTCGTTTCTTGTCCAATAAGCTTCCTTTTACACTTTTGCCTCCAAAAGTCATGTTTGATCAAATATCTACAAAGCAAACACAATTATCGCGTAATATCGTCCAAAATACGTAAATTAACATGTTAAACAATTGGAAACCGCATTAAATAATCGATATGAATTTGAGTTATCAAATTCCCCAAAACTTGAATCTTTGCTTGTCCTCAAGCAAACAATCAAATATGTTTTGAATAAAATACCTTCATATGCAGACACGAAACACATCATATATTTGTACGTGGTTGTGCGGCTTTATGTTTAAATAACCAATATTAACTCGAACACCAAAATTACACTAATGACACTAAAAACGAATAACGTTCTTAAACCCCTTGTACAAACCAATCTGGGTCATGCTATTATAACTCAACCTAATGCTCATGTATCTATTTCACCCGATTTCATTCCGATGCAATCACATTAAGCCATTTACCTTTTCACACGCATAGTTTAATAGCTTTTTAGTGAATTTGATCCTTCTTTTCATACGGGGTCTGGTACACAAGTGCGGTAACCCTTTATCACACTGAGTGTAAGTTGTGGGGGGATTGAATAGTAATTCTCCCTACCGAGTTCAGAACTAGATACCTCTGAACCAACTGACATCAGTCTTTTTGCTTTGCCTTTTGTGCAGCTTAATTATTTTACCAATGGCTTGCATATTCTTAATATTTTTTTCTTCTTTTTCTTCTTTTTGGTAATTTTTCGGTCAATCACTTATTTGCATCGGCTTTCCACGTAGCTTGTACTTCAGGCAGTGTTGACTGCTAATATAAACTACTCGGGGCTAATTTAGAACTAAAGCTTCAGATTTCGGTATAACAAGTATCCAAATCGATATCGCTTCTAAGGGTCTAAGTTGTCAAGACTGTATAAATATTGTTAAGAATTTTCTCAGTTTCTAACAAAGCCTATTAACCTATATACTTGAAGGGTGTGTTAAATGAAAACATTATAAAGGAAAAAAATTGGTTATGCTAAAAATACTGGAGAGAAATTGAAACTAAAATACTTCGATTAATTTAATTTTGTTTCGTACAATGAAAGAGAAATCTAATACCTTTTCCCGTACTATCTCAGACATTGTCCTTGATGTTGCGAGATATAGGTACACTTCTAAAGAAAATAATAAAACAATAAAAGCAACAAAAAAACTAGAAACTACTAAACTACTCATGCGGTGGTGGTGGTCTCTGGCTCTGGTTCAAAGGGTTATATGTCTGTGTATTGCTACATAGTCTGGTATACCCTCATGGTGCTGGTAAAATCAGTGGCTCTCGTATCAGCAGTTTCAGCTTCATCCATGGCCTGATGTACCTCATCGATCCCGATAGGTTGTTGCTCTTCCTATACAGCCGTACCTGGTGAAGGAGCGTTGAGGTCGAAGTTCCAGTTGGCTTGAACCCTCACATTTGTCCTAGTGTGATAGGGTAAGATGATACTCCAGATGACCTTGTTCCTGACAACCAGGTTATGCCTACTATCCTTCATTTTCCTGATTATGTGACTGGCTTTGCAGTACTCCATATCAAGGTACAAGGTGGGTGCTTCATGCAGCTGGTTCAGGTTATCCTCTAAACCCAATTTAAGTGTTATGTCGGTAATCATTCCGCCAAAACAAAAGGGTGTTTTCCCTCTATTGCAGATGTACTCAATGTTGTGAAAGATAAAGGCCATTGGGTTAACACGTTTATCGAAGAAAGCGCAGTAAATTAGAAATATCTCCCTCTAATTTACTTTATGGTTGTTGAACCTTCCGAAGATTATGTTGGATACCACCCTCTGAAAATAGCGGATGGAGGGGTTATGGATATGAGTTGCATACAACTCATCCTACGCATGTTGCCTTTCTCCTGTTAATTCTTCCCACGTATTAAAAGCGTTAATCTGCCAGTCTCCATCATTTGGAGTGGTTAAGTATACACCTTCGCCTTGTGGAAATCCAAACCACTCACTGAATTGCTCCTGAGTGACGGAAAATTCCCTTCTGAGGAGGCAGAACGTGATATTCCCCACTAGGAATTTTGTTGCATCTTTGGACGTGTGGTACTCATAGGAACTTGGAAATTCCAAGGGAAGTGTGGCGTAGGTGGGCCTATTGCTTTTTCAAAGTGTCGTGATATTAGTCTTCTTGATCATATAGTTGACATTGTCGAGGAGTCCCAAACAAGTCAGACACTCCTTATAAACGTAACTAATGATGTTGATGGTTCTCTCACGGAACTCTGTAAAATGAGCCCTTTGGAGAACTCCGGCGGCACCTTCTCTTGAAATGAGGTTTGTGGGTGTTTGCTATACCATTATAGAAAGGTTTTGGAGAATATAAGATGAAAATCAATGAAAACAGAATTTGTTTGTGAAGCTTGGACATGTATGGAACAAAAATAATGTTGTAAATATAGAAACAGAGAGTGGATGAGTGGGGTGGTTGAGAAAATGCTACGAAAATGATGCTCTGAAACGGTTGTGTGAAAATGGGAGTTGGTGGTGGGGATTTTATAGGAGGTGGGGGCATGACCGTTGGGGAGAAAATTAATAGTACGGATGCAACGGTCGTGAGGACAGTTGCAAGACGAACGTTACAGGGTCTCGAAGATGAGACACCCGTTTGGGTTCTGTGACGGTTGTCAAAAACCTGAGACAGTCGTCTCAATTCTTGGTCGGTCGTCACAACTCAAAAATCTAAACAACTCCAAATTTTTGTGCTTCTACCCAGTCTGTTATACACGTAATGCATTTGTACACTGCTTTCATGTATCTGCTATGTGTAGTAGGTAACAGAATAAATAATGTAGCAGATTAATTTCTTATATCAGTACTAGAAAAAAATTAGCAGTAGGTAAACAATAATTCAATATTTGTATCAGACTAGCAGAGCATTATAATTTCATCAAACTGATATATTTAAACACCAATAACACATGAATTTTAATATTTGGTTAGAGCACTCTTAACACACTTGAGCAATCATAATTTAAAGCACACACAAATTAAGAACAAGACCAAAGTACTTTATTAAGGCTTAGAAAATTGCAAGAGTCATAATTCAAAATAAGCTGAAAATTAAAAATCGACTAGAAATCAAATTTAACTAAATTAAAAATGCTGAAATTTTAAAAAAATGCAAGAAACTTTTGAAGAGTGTTGATGTTGAAATTTAGCCACGATTTTTGCAGATTGAGTCTATTGCATCTCTTAAATACTCAAACTGATCCATTGCCATATCTCTTAAAGTGATGATATCTATATGCAGGTCGCGAATGTCATATTGCATGGTTTGCATCTCAGCTTGGAGACTTTCTAAAGTAAGCTATGGATTGTTTATAGTAGGTGTAGATTTCTCAGCAAGTTTAAGTTTCTCTTTTCCAGGCTTCTCGACTTCTATCATATCATCCAAATTAAAGTAATTTGAGAGGGTCTTTGGATCTATTTCAACTTCAGACCAAGCATCTCCCGGTTCATAAATCGGCTTATCTAGATCATAAAGCCAGTTGTGTTTACTATGCACACTCGTGTGCTCATGGTCAGGTAGCATTTAATGTGACACAACTACACCATTGATCAGAAGCTTAAAATAGTCAGGACCTCGGTCATAAAGCATTTCCCTCTCAAAACAGAATGTGATATTCATGGGCCTAAACTCTCCAAGTGGTTTAATATTAGCAAGGAGGATTCTAAATTCCATTGCGTCAGCAATCTTGGTAACTAGTCCACTTATCATGATTTGATGGTGTTCACTCTGAATAATTTTGCAAAAGTTTGCAAACATGAAAGTCACTGCATTAACCTCTCTGGAGGTGAAAGCACAGAACATAATGAATAATTCCTCTCTCGAAACAGTGTTATCACTCGCAGCGTTTCTAAATAATGAATATGCTAGGATCATATGGAAGTATCTAATAGTTGGTTTATGAATCCCAGTGGACAACATAGGGCATAAATCATGATCAGGTCGTCCTGAGATACTACTCCAAAAACGGTCTAACTCGCCATGCGCAAGCAAATCCTCTTGTGGCACCGAGAAAACGGAAGGGCCATCAAGAAACTCTAGAAGGTTAGCCATCTCATGAATGTTAAACTCACAAGGGTATCCAAAAAGTATAACGTTGTCTTTCCTATGGTTAAGCCTTTTCCATAGTTTGGGTTGTAAACCAATGAACTTAGGAATTCTAAGGTCATCTCATAGTAGGTTATATGTTTCCTAAGTGAAAATCCCTCCCAGCCTAGCTGCTAAACAGGTAGTCAATGTTGGCACCTATGCCTAAGGCTTTCATGGTAGGTACATGAGCAAATTTGGTCAGGGACATGGGTTGAAGGGCTAAAGCTTCATAACGGCGCCTCTGTACTCCATCTCTAAATTCCACAGTCATATTGGTAGTCATGATCAGAGTTAGTGAAAAACAGAGAGATAGAAGGTAGAAAAACTTTAAAAATCCTGGAATCACACAATAAAACAAATCAACACAAAAATCAGTGAGTTTAAAGCATTTAAAAGTCAAAAATTTAAAAACTCAAATAAAATGAAAATTTAAAACGAAAATTTTAAAAAACTTAATATTGCGGGTTGCCTCCCACAAGCGCTTCATTTAATGCCTGGGCTTGACACCGCTTAAGGGAAACTAATCTAAGGTTTCTGATGGCAATTCTGCCAATTTCAAACCCATCGAAAATTCTTTGTATTCTACGCAATTATAATGTTTAAGGAGTTTCCCATTTACTATAAACAGTGTACTAGAGCTACCTTTAATTTCAATAGCGCCACTAGTTAAAACTTTATTTATTTCGAAAGGACCGGACCATCTAGATCGTAATTTTCCTGAAAACAACCAAAGTCTAGAGTTGAATAAAAGAACGACGTCTCCCACACTGAAATCTTTCCTAGAGATTCGTTTTTCATGCCATTTCTTGGTTCTCTCCTTATATATGTGGGCATTCTCGTAAGCGTCCAGTCTTAGTTCTTCCAATTCATGTAAGTCTAGAATACATTTCTCACTTGCATTGGTGTAATTAAAGTTTAGGCTTTTAATTGCCCAATAGGCCTTATGCTCTAATTCTACTGGGAAGTGGCAAGATTTTCCGTAGACTAGTTTGAACGGTGTGGTTCCGATGGGTGTCTTAAAAGTTGTTTTGTAGGCCCATAAAGCTTCAGGTAATTTAATAGACCAATATTTCCTCGATGTAGCTACAGTTTTCTCCAGAATTTTTTTTATTTCTCTATTTGAAACTTCTACTTGTCCACTAGTTTACGGATGGTAAGGTGTAGCTACTCGGTGTCTTACTCCATATTTTAATAAGAGTTTATAAAATATTCTAGATATGAAATGAGAGCCTCTGTCACTTATGACGAGTCTTGGTACACCGAATGTTGGGAAGATAATGTTCTTAAAAAGCTTTATGACTACTCTATTATCGTTTGTTGGAGAAGTTATAGCTTCTATCCATTTTGAAACATAATCAACAGCTACGAGTATGAATTTATATCCAAAAGAAGATGGAAATGGTCCCATAAAATCAATTCCCCACACATCGAAAACTTCTACTTCAAGAATTCCTTTTAGGGGCATCTCATCGCTCCTCGAAATGTTCCCAGTATGTTGGCATCAGTCTCAATTTAGAATGGAGAGGTGAACATCTTTCCATAGAGTGGGACAAAATAGGCCTGATTGAAGGATCTTCGCACAAGTCTTCGAAGTTCTTGCATGTCCATCGTAAGGAGAGGATTGGCACTGAGAAATTATGTTTTCTATTTCTTCATATGGGACACAACAAAGGTAAATACTATTGGGAACTTGCTTGAAAAGCAACGGTTCATCCTAGTAATATTGTTTTATATCATGGAAGAATTTCTTTTTTTGCTGATAAGTGAGATCTGGTGGAAGTACCCTGGCAGCTAAATAGTTTACTATGTCAGTGTACCATGGCAAAACGGTTTGCGCACATATTTCCTCCACTATTTCTTCTTGGATTTGTTTGTCTAAAAACGATATCCTATGTTCTAATTGGGCTATAAGACGTTCATCGGGGAAGTCATCGTTAATTGGTATCGGGTCTGACTTTATTCCTTCCATATGTGATAAGTGGTCTGCTACTACGTTGTCAGTCCCTTTCTTATCCTTAATTTAGAAATCAAACTCTTGTAGCAATAAGATCCACCTTAGTAACCTAGGATTTGCATCCTTTTTACTTAGAAGGTATATGATGGTTGTGTGATCGGTATAGATGATGATTTTAGCTCCTACAAGGTAAGAACGGAATTTATCAAGTGTGAACACTACAGTAAGAGTTCTTTTTCTATTGTGGCGTAATTCATCTGAGCAGGGTCTAAGGTCCTACTTGCGTAATATATAGCATGGAATTTCTTATCTTTTCTTTGACCTAAAAGTGCGCCAACAACGTAATCACTCGCATCGTATATAATCTCGAATGGTAGCGTCCAATCGGGTGGTTGCATGATGGGTGTCATGATAAGAGTTGTTTTGAGGGTTTCAAATGCTTTTAAGCAGTCTTTGTCAAAGATAAACTCAGTTTCTTTCAATAATAAACTTGTCAACGGCTTAGTGATTTTAGAGAAGTCCTTAATGAATTTTCGACAAAAACCAGCGTGTCCTACGAAACTTCTTATATCTTTCACGGTTTTAGGAGGGTGAAGGTCTTTTATCACTTTTATCTTTGCTTTATCCACCTCAATGCCTCTGTTGGATATCAAATGTCCTAAGACAATCCCTTTCCTGACCATAAAGTGGCATTTCTCCCAGTTTAGCACAAGATTCACTTTTACGCATCTCTCGAGTATCATTTCTAGGTTAGATAGACATCCTTCAAAACTTAGGCCGCATACGGAAAAATAATCCATAAACACTCCCATGATGTCATTTATAAAATCAGCAAAGATCGCCATCATGCATCTTTGAAATGTTGGTGGAGCGTTACATAAACCGAATGGCATACGTCGATAAGCAAATGTTCCATAGGGGCAGGTAAATGTCGTCTTTTCTTGGTCATCAGGGTGAATAGGTATTTGGAAAAATCCTGAGTAACCATCCAGGTAGCAAAAGTAAGAATGCTTGGCTAGTCTTTCTAACATTTGATCGATGAAGGGCTAAGGAAAATGATCTTTCTGGGTAGCTTTGTTCAATTTTCGATAATCGATACACATTCTACTCCCGGTTACTACTCTTTGTGTTATAGACTCGCCTTTGGCGTTCTTAGTGACTGTAATGCCTCCCTTCTTTGGTACGACATGTACTGGAATGACCCATTGACTGTCGGATATTGGATATATAATTTCGGTGTCTAACAACTTTTTTACTTCGTCCCTGACTATAGTACTTAGAATTGGATTAATCCTTCTCTGGGGCTCTCTAGAGGTCTTACAATCTTCCTCTATCATAGTGTGATGCATGCATATTGAAGGAGTTATTATTTTAGATCATATATGTTATAGCCTAACGCAGTTGGGTACTTTCTTAGAACGTCTAAAAGTTTTTCGGTTTCGAGATATCCTAAATCTGCATTCACTATAACTGGTCTACTAAGTTCTGAATCAAGGAATTCGTATCTAAGGTTATTAGGTAATGTCTTAAGTTCAATATCAGGGTTTTTCGGGCATGGCATATGATCAGGTGTAAGATTTAATCCTTCAATTTGGTTTTTGTCCTGATAAGGTTCTTTTGAGGTATCTTATTGGAAGATCTCAGGAGATGGGATTTTCATTTTATCGGAGTAGGTAATTTCTTCTTTTTCCATTTCTCGTCTACATTTGTCAATGACATCAATGAAATAACAGGTGTCGTCTATGGCTAGAGCTTGTAGAAATTGGGTTAGAATAAATTTGACTTTCTCTTCTCCTACTTCGAATGTCATCCTGCCCTTTTTTACATCAACGATAGCTCCTGCAATAGCCAAGAACAATCTTTCTAGTATAATAGGGGTTGTAGCATCTTCCTTGATGTCCATGATTATGAAATCAGTTAGGATGTAAAACTAACTTATTCGTATGGGAACGTTTTCTAGAATGCCTATTGGGAATTTAACTGAACGATCAGCTAGCTAAATTGACATCTTTGTTGGTCTCAGTTGTCCCGTATCCAGTTTTTTGCAAATTGATAGCGGCATAACACTTATACTTGCTCCTAAATCACATAAGGCTTTGTCTATGACAAACTTTCCTATTACACAAGGAATAGAGAAACTTCCAGGGTCCTTCAATTTATAAAGCATGTTATTTTGAATGATTGTGCTACACTCAGCAGTAAGTGTAACTATTTCGTTCTCCTCAAATTTTATTTTGTTAGATAAGTTTTCTTGTAGAAATTTAGCGTATGAGGGCATCTGAGTAATAGCTTCTGTGAAAGGTATGGTAATGTTTAACTGTTTCAGAAGCTCTACGAATTTCTTGAATTGCCCCATTGTTTTAGAATGATAATCGTTAAGGGGACGGAATCGGCGGTTTATATGGTGGCGGAGGTACATAAGGTTTTTCCTTTTCCTCAGCCTCTTGTTCGTAGGTTTCCTTTTCCTGTGGTTTATCTTTTTTCTCAGTTGATTTCTCAGGTTGTTGGTACATGGTTGGGTTTTAGGTTCTAGGATCGGCAGGTCCGTCCAACTCTTTTCCGCTCCTTAGTATGACTACATTTGCATGGCCCTTAGGATTTGGTTGTGCTTGTTCAGGAAAAATTCTAACTGGGGAAGCAGCGGATGCTTATTTTTGGGCTACTTGAGAAATTTGGGTTTCTAACATCTTGTTATGAGTAGCTAAAGCATTTACCTTTGTCACCAATTGCTTTATTTGTTCACTAGTATGGATGTTCTGATTTAGGAAATCCTTGTTTGTTTGAGCTTGAGCAGCAATGAGGTTTTCCATCATCAGTTCGAGGTTTGATTTTCTAGGAACATTTGGATTGGGTGCAGCAGCTTTCTGATATCCCGGTGGTGCAGTTGGTGCTTGATTAGACGCATACAATGTGTTGTTATTCTTGTAAGATAAATTTGGGTGATTTTTCCATCCTGGGTTGTAAGTATTAGAATAAGGGATTCCTTGAGCATAGTTCACCTGATATGTGGCTAATCCTGCAAGTAATTGACATTTGGGCGATGTGTGTCCTGGGATTCCACAAATCTCGCAATTTGGAGTTACGGCATCCACGGTGGTTGGTGGTGTTATGGTCAAGTTATCTATTTTCTGAACTATGGCATCCATCTTGGCATTTACGTGATCGAAATTGCTCACTTCATACATTCCTCATTTAGTTTGGTTCTTCTTTACAGGTGTTCTTTCTCCTCATGGTTCTGAGCCATGTTTTCAATGAGGTTATAGGCTTCTTTGTAATATTTATCCATAAGAGCGCCACCCGCGGCAGCATCTATTGTCATCCTAGTGTTGTATAAAAGTCCATTATAGAAGGTTATGATGGTTACCCAATATTCAAACCCATGGTGTGGACATAATATTAACATGTCCTTGTACCTTTCACATACTTCGTAAAGTGATTCGGCATCTTTTTGTCGAAATCCGTTAATTTGAGCTCTCAACATAGTTGTCTTGCTTGGCGGGAAATAACGAGATAAAAAAACTTTCTTCAGTTCTGCCCATGTCGTGACAGAGTTGGCTGGTAATGATTGTAACTAAGACCAAGCTTTATCTCTTAAAGAGAACATAAAGAGTCTCAGTATAATTGCGTCTTGGGTTATACCATTTGCTTTCATAGTATCTGCGTATGATACGAACTTCGTCAGATGTTCATCTGGATCGCCCGTCGGGTTTCAAGAAAACTGGTTCTGTTGTACAGCTTGCAGCAGTGAAGGTTTGATTTCAAAATTGTGTTGGGTTATGGCTGGTGTGGCAATACTGTTGTGTGTTTCTTGTTGGTTTGGAGTCGCATAAGACTTGAGTGAACGCAGTGCTCCATTTTCGGCCATGTTTGGTTCTTCAAATGGTTCTAATATAATAATTTCAGGAATAAGGGTTTGGTTGGGTTCGGTTCGGCGTCTCGAACTTATGAAACGTTCTACTTCGTCGATCAGGGCTTCTAAGTCTTCGCCTCGGGAGCGAGTACTGGGCATACAATCGACAAAGGATAGCTATATTTTTTCATTAGTCTAGACGGCGCAACAACTTAATGCACTATTAACTAAATTTAAGTCCCCGGTAGCAACGCCAAAAACTTGGTGACGACTTTCTGAGTCTTACGGTTATTAACTGCAAGTGCACAGTCTATCACGTAGTAATAAAAGATATCGATCCCACAGAGACTCGATAATCAACCTAGTGATGTTGGGTGTTACTATGTTTAGCTAAGGAGAATGATGTTTTAAGTTTTAATAAAAAAATGAAGAATTACTTAATTTAAATTAATGGTAATGATATCGGTACGTAATTGATTCGCCTTCGCAAATTCAATAGAGGTTCAACTTATTAAGTTATCTCTCCGTAGAAACTCTCGGTTTAAAAGTCGTTGACTCACACTCTCGTGGTCTTGCCTATTAGTATACTCCTAAGTTCAATTGAGCGTTCTCTCTATGTCAATTCAAGTTGGAAATATTATTTGGAAACCTAAAGGTTCTAATTAGTTTTAAACGCTTCTGTTGTATTTAAAACAAATGTCCGATTTCAGATATCTGATTATGATCTCACGCTCTCGTGGTCTTAATCCTAATCTTTTATACTCTCTTACTCTCGTAACGAAAGTTATTTAAAACAAGAAATCGAGACCAAAAAATAACTTAATTTAAAGCAATAGCCTAATTCTACCGAATTCATTCCGGTTAGACAACTACATATCGATTAACAATTTGTCCAGACATATTAAATAATAACAAATAAAGGTAGAATGAGAAGTAATTCATAGTATAAATAAATGCAATGATAAATAAACAATAAATCATTAAAAAAATTAGAAACCTGATTGCAATGTTCTTGATCAACCAAACTTCCGAAAACTTGAAAAGTAAACAATAATTCAGTGGCTGGAAACAATTAAAATGGCGATAGTTTCCTAATGATGGAAACTATCACTAGGGGTCGGTAAAGAAAAATAAAAACGAATGCTTAAAAATAAACTTGCGAACTTCGAACGAAAGAAAACGGCAGAAAATTGGACTAGAACGAAGCTTTTTTTGCAAATTGCAGTGGCTTCTATTTATAGGCAGTGACTTAGGTCTGTTGAGCAATTATAGGCTTGGACTTCAATTGGGTTTTGAACTGAGTTGCATAAACTGAATTGATTAGGTTGGAGGAGAATTCTCTGTTTTGAGCGAAAGATTCTCATAACGGCTCTTTGTGTTGAATTTTGGTTCGTATGTTAGGTTTCTGGAATTTTGACTTGAGACGAGCGTTTAAAAACTGAAACGAGCAACTTACATGTTGAGACGGTCACCTTGGCATTGAGACGGGCGTCTCACACATGAGACGACCAACTTGATATTGAGACGGGCGTCTCACAGGTGGATTGTGCAGAATGGATTTTTCTTGCTCTTTTCCTTCTGTTTTTCCCTCGTTTCTTGTCCAATAAGCTTCCTTTTACACTTTTGCCTCCAAAAGTCATGTTTGATAAAACATCTACAAAACAAAGACAATTCTCGCATAATATCTTCCAAAATACGTAAATTAACATGTTAAACAATCGGAAACCGCCTTAAATAATCGATATGAATTCGAGTTATCACTCCCACGCAGCACTTCATTTTATGTCGGGGCTCGACATAGTTTAAAGGAAAAGTCAACTTAAGGTCTCTGTAGGCATTTCTACCAGTTTTAGACCTGTCGAAAAATCTTTATTTTCTACGCATTGATAATGTTTTAAACATTGACAATTTACTACATATGGTGCATTAGATTTACTTTTTATTTCGACTGTGCCACTTAACAAGACTATGGTTACTTCGAAGGGACCATCCCATCTAGATCGTAATTTTCCTGGGAACAACCTAAGTATTAAGTTGAATAGGAGTACAACGTCTCCCACACTAAATCCTTTCCTAGATATGCGTTTATCATGCCATCTTTTGGTTCTTTCCTTGTATATGTGGGCATTTTCATAAGCGTCTAATTTTAGTTCTTCTAATTCATGCAAATCTAAGATATGTTTTTCGCCTATGTCGGTATAATTGAAGTTAAGGGTTTTGATTGCCCAATAAGCTTTGTGATCTATTTCTACCGGCATGTGGCAGGAATATCCGTAGAATAATTTGAAAGGTGTGCTTCATATGGCCGTTTTGAAAGCTATTTTGTAAGCCCATAAAGCTTTGTGTAATTTGGATGACCAATCCTTCCTAGATGTGACAACGGTCTTTTCTAAAATTTATTTGATCTCTCTATTTGAGACTTCGACATGTCCACTAGTTTATGGATGATACGGTGTTAATACACGGTGTCTTACTCCATACTTTAATAATAGTCGTTTGAAGATCTTTGATATGAAATGGGAGCCTCAGTCCCTTATGACAAGTCTCGGCACACCGAATCTAGGGAAGAACACATTTTTTAAAAGCTTTATAAGTACTCGTGTGTCATTTGTCAGAGAAGCTACAACCTCAATCCATTTTGAAACGTAACCAACAGCGACAAGTATATATTTATTACCAATAGAAAATGGGAATGGTCCAATGAAATCAATCCCCATACATCGAATACTTCTACTTCAAAAATGCATTTTTTGGGGCATCTCATTGCGTTTAGAGATGTTACTAGTGCGTTGGCACAAATCGCAGTTTAATATAGCGATGTGGATATCCTTCCAGAGATTAGGCCAAAAGAGGCCAGATTGCAAGATCTTAGCGCAAGTCTTCAAAGTACTTGCATGTCCACCATATGGAGCAGAGTGACAATGAGAGATGATGTTTTCTATTTCGTCTTCGGGGACACATCGACGGAAGATACCATCGGCTCCTCTCTTAAATATCAAAGGTTCATCCCTGTAATATTGTTTTAGATCGTGAAAGAATTTCTTCTTTTGTTGATAGGTTAGCTCAGGTGGAAGTACTTCGATGGCTAAGTAGTTGACTATGCCAGCATACCATAGCAAGGTTGTATGTGTATAGATCCCTTCCACTGCTTCTTCTAGTTTAGGTTCGTCTAGAGTTAAGGAAGATATTTTACTTTCTACTTGGGCTATTAGATGTTCATCAGGGAAATCGTCATTGATAGGCATTTGGTCTGGTTTAATACCTTCCATTCATGATAATTGGTCTGCTAGTACGTTTTCAGTTCCTTTCTTATCTCCAATCTCTAAATCAAATTCTTGTAGTAATAGGATCCATATTAATAATCTAGGTTTGGCATCCTTCTTGCTTAAAAGATATCTAATAGTGGTGTGATATGTGTAGATAATTATTTTTGCTCCTACCAGGTAGGAACGAAGTTTGTCAACATTGAACACAACGGCTATAAGTTCTTTCTCTAAGGTTTTGTAGTTCATTTGAGCAGGGTCTAAAGTTCTACTGGCGTAGTAAATTGTGTGATCCTTTCTTTGTCCTAAGACTGCGCCTACAGCGTAATCACTCGCATCACACATGATTTCAAACGGTAGTCTCTAGTCAGGTGGTTGCATGATGGGTGTAGTGATAAGAGTTGTTTTGAGTTTTTCAAATGCTTTCAGACAATTTTTGCCGAAGATAAACCCAGCGTCTTTTGTTAATAGACCGGTCAACGGCTTTGTGATTTTCGAGAAATCCTTAATAAATCGTCAATAAAAACCGACGTGTCCTGAGAAACTTCGTATTTCTCGTACAGTATTTGGAGGATGGAGGTCCTTTATAACTTCTATTTTGGCTTTGTCAACTTCAATCCCCTTATTGGATATCATGTGTCCGAGCACGACTCATTTTCTGACCATAAAATGGCACTTTTCACAATTAAATACGAGGTTCACTTTAACACATCTTTCTAGTACCATCTCTAGGTTTGACAAAAAGCCCTCGAAACTTTGTCCGCAAACGGAAAAGTCGTCCATAAATACTTCCATGATGTCGTCTATAAAGTCATTAAAAATCGCCATCATACATCGTTGGAATGTTGTAGGAGCGTTGCATAACCCAAACGACATTCTACGGTATGCAAATGTTTTGTAGGGACATGTGAAGGTAGTATTTTCTTGGTCATCAGGATGAATAGGAATTTGGAAGAATCCTGAATAACCATCTAGGTAGAAAAAATAGGAGTGCTTAGATAATCTCTCCAACATTTAATCGATGAAGGGTAAGGGGAAATGATCTTTTCGAGGGGCCTTGTTTAGTTTTCGGTAATCAATGCACATTCTACTTCCGATCACCACTCTCTATGTTATAGACTCTCCTTTTGAGTTCTTAATAACTATAATGCCTCCTTTCTTCGGTACGACATGTATTGGGCTAACCCATTGATTGTCGGAGATTGGGTATATGATTCTAGCGTCTAGTAAATTTTTTACTTCATCCTTGACTACATTTCTTAGGATCGGTTTGATCCTTCTCTTGTGTTCTATAGAGGTTTTGCAGTCTTCCTCTAAGATAATGTGATGCATGCATATAGAAGGACTTATCCCTTTCAGGTCAGAAATGTTATAGCCTAACGCAATTGGATATTTTCTTAAGATGTCAAATAATTTCTCGGTTTAGAGTTGTCCTAAGTCTGCATTGACCAACATTGGTCGTTCAAGTTCTGGGTCTAGGAATTCGTATCTCAGATTATTGGGTAATACTTTGAGTTCTAGAGATGCTTTCTTTGGGCAAGGCATATGGTCGGGCGTAAGTGCTAAGCATTCACTTAGACTATCGTCTTGATAAGGTTCCCGTCAATTACCATCTCCCAAGATTATAGGCGTTTGGATTTTCACTAAATCAGAATAGGTAGTTTGTTCCATCTGTATTTCTCTTACACGTTCGTCAATGACATCTAGCAAATAGCAGGTGTCGTCTATAGCTGGTGCTTGTAAGAATTGGGTCAAGATGAATTCGACCTTTTCTTCTCCCACTTCGAATGTCATCCTGCCTTTCTTTACATCTATGATAGCTTCGGCAGTGGCTAAGAATGGTCTTCCTAATATAATAGGAGTAGATGCATCTTCTTTAATGTCCATGATCATGAAATCAGTGGGTATGTAGAATATACATATATATACCAGAACATTCTCTAGTATACCTACATGATACTTGATTGATCGATTGGCCAATTGAACTGACATCTTGGTCAGTCTTAGTTCTCCCATATCGAGCTTTTTGCATATTGATAAGGTCATTACACTTATGTTGGCTCCTAAATCGCGTAAAGCTTTGTCTATGACAAACTTTCCAATCACACAGGGTATGGAGAAACTTCTTGGGTCGTTCAGCTTAGGAGGCATATTGTTTTTAATTATTGCACTACACTCAGTAGTTAGTGTAAATGTTTCGTTATCCTCGATCTTTTTCTTACTGGATAATATTTATTTTATAAATTTGGCATATGAGGGCATCTGAGTAATGGCTTCTATAAAGGGTATTGTGATGTTCAATTGCTTCAGAAGCTCTACAAATTTCTTAAATTGTCCCATAGTTTTGGAATTGGCTAATCGTTGAGGATATGAAATGGGTGGTTTATATGGTGGTGGAGGTACATAAGGTATTTCTTTTTCTTCGGCCTCTTGTTTTTTGTCTTCCTTTTCTTTTGGTTGATCTTTCTTCTTAGTTGGTTTATCAGGCTTTTGGTACATGACTGGATTTTGAATTCTAGGATTAATAGGTATGTCTAACTCTTTTCCAATTCTCAGTATAACCGTGTTCGCATGTCCTTTTGGATTCGATTGTGGTTGTCCAGGAAATGTGCCAGTAGGGAAGCAGCAGATGCTTAATGTTGTGCTACTTTTGAAATATGTGTTGCTAGCATTTTTTTGTGGGTGGCTAAAGCGTCAACTTTGTTTGCTAACTGCTTAATTTTCTCCCTGGTGTGTATGTTTTGATTCAGGAATTCTCTGTTTGTTTGAGCCTGGGTAGCTATTAATTTTTCCATCATTAGTTCAAGGTTAGATTTCCTATGAGCGATAGGTACAGTTGGAGTAGCTTTTTGATATCCTGGTGGTGCATCAGGTGCTTATTGGGCGTATATAAGGCATTATTGTTCTTGTAGGAAACATTTGGGTGATTCTTCCAACCAGGATTATAGGTTTTTGAGTACGGATTTCCTTGAGCATAATTCACCTGGTATGTGGGTAATCTAGCTAAAAGTTAACATTTTTGGGTAGCATGCCCTAGGATTCCATATATCTCGCAGTTCGGAGTTACGGCAGCCACGGTGGATGGAGGTGTCATGGTCAAGTTATTTATCTTCTAGACAAGAGAATCTACCTTAGCGTGGACGTGATCTAGGCTTCTAAATTCGTACATTCTGCCTTTTGTTTGGGATTTCTCTACTGGAGTTCTTTCACCTCCCCATTGGCAGTGGTTTTGAGCCATATTTTCAATGAGGTTGTAGGCATCTCTGTATAGTTTATCCATGAGAGCACCGCCAGCGGCAGCGTCTATCGTGAGCCTGGTGTTGTATAAAAGCCCGTTGTAAAAGGTATGGATTGTCACCCAGATTTCCAAACTGTGGTTTGGACATAGCCTCATCATGTCTTTGTATCTCTCCCACGCTTCATAGAGAGATTCAACATCTTTTTGTCGAAATCCATTAATTTGTGCTCTCAGCATATCTGTCTTGCTCGGTGGGAAATAATGTGCTAAGAAAATGTTCTTCAATTCTGCCCATGTAGTAATAGAGTTGGCTGGCAAGGATTGTAACCATGCCCAAACTATATCTCTTAGAGAGAAAGGAAAAATATGTAGTCTTATCGCATCTTGGGTTACACGTTCGCCTTTACTGTGTCTGGGTACTGCACAAACTTGATCAGGTGTTCATTAGCGTCATCCGTAGGATTTCCAGAATATTGATGTTGTTGTACGGCTGATAGTAGTGGGGGTTTCAACTCGAAATCATTTCGGATAATGGCAGGGACAGTAATATTGTTATGTGGTTCTTATTGAGTCAGAGTCACATAGGACTTGAGTGGACGATTTTATTGTCCATTTCCGACCATGTTTAGTTCTTCAACTGGTTCGAGTATAAGAATTTCAGGTAAAGGAATTTTGGGAATTTTGGTTCAGCGTCTTAAACTTAAGAAGCGGTCAACTTCGTCTATTTGTGGTTCTAAGTCTTCGCCTTGTGAGCGACTACTGGGCATACAATCGAAATAAGGGAATTTGGTATTTACCTTAGTCTATACGGTGCAACAAACGAATTGCACTATCGGTCATGAAGGTCGGGTGTCTCTTATTTGTTCCCGACATGGGAATTTGGTTATATCCGCTATACACATCCATAAAGGACAGAAGTTTGAAACCTGCAGAGTTATCTACCAGTTTGTCAATGTTACATAAAGGAAAAGCATATTTGGGGCATGCCTTATTAAGAATGGTGTAATTAACACACATTCTCCATTTTTCATTATTTTTCTTAACAAGAACTACATTAGAGAGCCAGGTTGTGTATTGGGCTTCATAAATAAAATTTTCCTTTAAGAGGTCTTTTATAGTCTGCTCGGCAACCTTCTCTTTCTCGGGAGACTGTTGGTCGCAACTTTCTAAGTTTTACGGATACTAACTGCAAGTATACAGCCTAATCACGTAGTAATAAAGATATCAATCCCATAGAGACTTGATAATCAAACTAGTGCTACCAGTGTGTTACTATGTTTAGCTAAGGCGAATAATATTTTAGTTTAGGCGAAAAGGGGAACTAAAAGGAAGTTAGAAATTTAAGTTTAAAACTAGATTAAGATAGGATATCGGTACGTAATCAGTACGCCATCATGGATTCAATAAATCGTCGGCGTATAAAAATAGTCAAAATATTCTTTCTGTAGAAAATACCAGTTTAAAAGTCTTCATCTCACACTTTTGTGGTCTTGCCTCTAACTATACTCCTAAATCAGATTGAGCGCTCTCGCTGTATCAATTTGAGTTTAAAAATACTTTTTAAAAACTAATAAGTCCTAACTAACCTTAAAGCGCTTCTGCAGTGTTTAAAATTAATGTTCAATATCCGGTTAAAATCTCACACTCTCGTGGTCTTAATTGTAACTTTCGTTACCTTTTTACTCTTGTAATAAAAGTTGATTTTAAATTAAGAAATCAAAACCAGAAAAATACGTTTGTTAAGAATTTTAGCCTAGACTTATCGAATCCATTCTGGTTAACTTAATTACATACCGATAAAATTACTTTAGCTAGACATGTTAATTATAGCAAGCATACATAGGCATAAGCAATAAAATAATAAATCAGGCATGGCAATGAAAACAAAAGCAATTATATTAATTCAACAAGAAACCTGGACAGTAATAAAATCTTGGCGCAGCAAACCTCCACAGGTCGGTAGGCTTGCTCAATCGTATAATAAACTTGAAGGCAGTAGCTTAAAACTAACTAAAGTGCAATAGCTCCCCGATGTGGGAAGCTATTACTGATATGGTAAAGGGTAAAAAACGGAAAGGGAAAAAGTCATTACAGGAAAAATTAATGAAAAAGCTCTGAACATAAAGGCAGAAAATAAATCTCAATGTAGGCTTCCTTTTGCAATTTTCTTTGGCTCCTATTTATAGGCCTTGTGTACGATTGTTGTTGAAGGAGAAAATTAAGGAAATAAAATTGTTGGGTTTTGAGAAGTCCATGCTTGACTGAGACTGGGTTGAGTTGAGCTAAGGAGAAATAGATGGAACCAAAAATACCACTTCTGCTTTGAATGAGTAATGCGCGTATTTAATTTTCTATAAATTAACCTGTGACGGATGTCACATCTCTCTGACGATCGTCCCATATCTTTACTTTGTGATAGTCGTCCTGATTTTGTGACGGTCGTCACTCCCTTGAAATGCAGAATATCATGTTTTCTTCTATCTATATTCATTTATTCCTCTTTACTTCTTTTTAATTCTTTTTTCTTGCGAGCCTCATGGATTAGAATACCTACAAAACACTTGAGCAACTTGTGAAGTAACTTGTAAATTATGAAAAATGATAACATAATTAATGGAAATCAAGCTAAATAACCAATGTAAAATCGTGTTATCAACTGCTTGCGCCTACGTTGTGCCACGGCCCTAATGGTCGGATATATGGCTAGCTGGTGGCAGGAGACCTCGGGGTCAAGCTCGGACATCTCAGCAGCACTTCACGCGAATAAGTCTGCATTCTCACTGAGGTAGGTCGCGAGTTGTTCCTTTGTAGGCGACGGGAGACCGGCGCCAATATTCATGATTTTATCGAGGTTATCGCCGAGAGGGATAAGCTCGAACTCTTCGTCTGGGATTGGACAAATTGGATGAGCAAGTGCTTATTGGCCAGCGGAGGTGTGGATAGTCTCATCCCCAGTGTCATCTTCGTCGAGACGGCAGTTGAGGTAGATGGGTTTGATTCGAGGAGGTCGTTTTTGCGCTTCGGCCTATGGTTTCTTGTTCCCTTTGGTCGTTGCGTTGATCACGGCTTGTCCTCTAACAGCTTCATCGAAGCATCTTCTGGTCGTCGTGTAGCATGACTATGCGGCCCATCTTGGTATAATATTTCATTTTCAGGTGGAATTTTGAGGGTACGGCGGTCAGTTAGGCCAGCATTGGTTGACCAAGAATGTAGTTGTACAAGGATGGGCAATATATCACCAGGAATTGGACTTTGACTTCTCTAGTTGTTTCGTTCTCCCCGAACAAGACTAGGAGTTCCATGTATCCCTACAGCCTTGTGTTTTCCCCAATTGAATCCCTGGAGGTCGGATCCCATGTATGGGGACAGGTTCTTTTTGTTGAGCTTGAGGGTCTTGAACAAGTGGGCGTACATGATGTCGACAGAGCTGCCCAGGTCGACCAGGATGCGGCGGACATTGAAGCGTGCCATTTTTGACCTTATCAGTATAGGAATGCTTGAGTTGGGAGATCCATGGGAGTTCTTTGAGGTAGAAGAAGATGGAGTTGGACTTTCCTCGAGATGTGGTCAGAGTCGCTAGCTGGTTAGGGGTGGTCAGCAGGAGTTCGTCGAATTTCCTTTTCACCGATACTGCGGCATTTGCGTTGCTCATCCCGCCACCAGAGATTACCAGGGCTTTGGAAAACTTTCCCAGGGGTTATGGGCCTCCAAGTAAGCTTTTGTAGGTGTACCGGGGAGTTGGAAGTCTTATGGTCGAGATACGCAAAGAGCTACCAGAAAAGGGGATTCATTGAGCACAGTGTCTTCACGACCCCTCTTTGAGTTGTGGTCCTCGTTTCGGGGGTTCTCTCCTTATAGTGTACTATTTGAGTTGGCCTTCCTTTATCAGTATTTAGATCACGTCTTTCGAGTGGACACAGTCTTCTGTCACGTGTCCATGGCTTCTGTGAAAATGGAAGTATTTAGATTTGTTAGTGTTAGGCTTGGGTGTCATTCGTTTGGGGAACCTCGCCCTGCCTTGCTTGAATTCTGAGTTGACGCATTTGGTGAGAATACGCTCGCGGGGAGCAGTGAGCAAGGTGTATTCATAGAACTGCCCATCTATCCCTCTACCTTCACGAGACTCGCGAGGTTTTTCATCTTTCTGCCTTTCCCTAGTGTGAAGAGGAGTGGTATAGTTATTGTACTTGAATATTTAGTTTCATCTTAGTTGTGATTGTTCATGATGTTGTGGGCGACTTGTTTCTCTTTGTACCTAATGTATGCCTGAGACTTATGTAGAAGTTCGTCCAACAAACGGGGAGGCTCGATCCCGAGTACTCTGTTGAGTTCGCTGTCAGGGAAAATTCCTTTCTCAAGGAGGTATTTTTTCATGTAGTCGATCGAATTTACCTTGAAGGCTTCCTGGTTGAATCTTTCGATGTAAGAACACAATATTTTGTTATTTCCCTGGATGATGGCCTCGAGTGTGGCCTCCTTCTTTGGGTGACGCCGGGATGTTGTGAAATGCCTTGTGAATGCTGATCTCAGGCTTCTCCGGGAAGTGATGGATTTTGGAGCCAAGCTTTTGTACCATGCCATGGCACCCTTTCTGAGTGTCGTGGAGAACAGACTGCATATGACGTTTCCCCTGATGTCATTGCGGTAGTCGAGCATGGCGTTGATGTTATCAACGTGGTCATCTGGATCGGTAGTCTCGTCGTACATCGAGAGGTTTAGGGGTTTCTCCATGCCTGCAGGGAGTCGGGTCTCCATGAAAGTGGGTAACGGGAGACCTCCTCGTCTCTCTTAAAGAGTGAGTAAGTCTCATCCCTAGGGCTTTGGCTGCGGCGAGGGGATACCTTGGATCGGCTGGTGGTCTGCACGGGACGTCCTCTGGATTTTCTCTTCTTGGGATCCAAGGAGAGTTGTCCCGATGAGGAGGGGAGCGACCGTGCTTCTTGGTGGCTTTTGGATGAGATCTCTACAGCTAAGGTCCGCGTCCGTGACCACGAGGAGATGGGCTATATAATCGTCAAGGTCTCTATTGGGGAAAGTTGGTGCGATGGTTGGTTTCCAGCAAAGTTATTCTCTCATGATGTTGAAACAACATGAGATTTGTCTGATTAAGGGCATTGACCATGGCTATCATCATCGGGTCCCCTTCAACTGGTATCATAATAGGCTTGAAGGTGGCCGTTGTATGTTGTTGGGCAAAGCCGTTGGCAACTGGATCAGGTGACGGGATGGTATTCTTTTCGTCCCTAGAGGCAGCCTCGTGGACGACCTAGAGGTTGTCTTCGTTGTTGGTGGCGTAATTGACGAGGGAATGACCGTGGTTGTCACCGTGTTTTCTAGTCATGTTGGTTGGTTGATGAAAAGGGTGAATCTTTGTTCCTTTGTTTTAAAAGACAGGGAGAACTGAGTTTCCCACGGACGGTGCCACTGATCTGACCTCATCAGGAGGAACCTTCCATACTATGGTAGCTTATACGTCGATAAAATGTGGGTGTAACACCCCAAAATTTTCCCTCTCATTTTCATGGAATTTAGCATATCACATTGCATACAAAATTCTATATCATGGCACAAAGCATTACATCATAACAATCATAACTGAGGCATAGGTCTTGTGATAAATGACTGAAGAAATTGAGGATCATCCAAAAGTAATAAAAGGGTCACATGGCTTCCCAACATTTTGAAAAGGGGTCACAACATCCCACAATATCTCATTGGGTTCCACAAGTCTTAGAAAGAGGAGGATTGATCAAAGAAGTTCAAGCAGTGCAACACCTCCTAACAAAAGGGGATGAAATTAGGGTTTCTGATTAAAGGAGTGTCTCAAATAAATTTTGGTTCAAACTTGATCTCATTGTTTCCCACATGATATTAAGTGTCTAAGGTTGAAATTTCATCCATTGAATCATTTCAGAGGGTCTTTAATTGATCAATTACTTGAAAATCAAGAAATTGGGGAAAAGTCAATTGTGATGAAGAAAAAGTCAACTCCTGACTTTTTGAGGTCAAATTCATGAAATTGAGGTTACAAGGAGTTCATGGGCCAAATTTGATCAATAAATTATGGAGGGATCCTTAAAAATCAAGAAAATCAAGACTTACCATTTTTGGAAAATTAGGGTTTCCAAAAATGGCAAGTTTTGGCCATTTTTCAGCCAAGTTCAAGAGAGACCTACTCCCAAAATAAAAGTCAAATGAAAATTCCACTTGAGTTGTTTGAAAGAGGGCATCCTAAGATTCAAATTCATGGGTGGAACATGTTCATGGGATTAAAATTGAAGAAGTTATGATAAATCAAAGTTTGATGAAACTAGGGCAAAAACTAGGTCATGGGCCAGCCAAGGCAAGTCACATGCGCGTGTCAGGCAAGGAAATATATCAAACAGGTGGTGTGAAAAATGTATGGCTATTTTTATCCATCAAGGTGACCTCAAATGAAATTTTTTCCAACATCAAAGTTGTTTATTGTTGTCTCCTCTACAACTTTCATGTTGGAGGATTTTTCATTTGATCAAAGGTTTGAAAATTATGGAAGCTCAAAGTCAAGGTCTTACACTGGTCAATCCATGGGCCATTTGCAGGCTATAGATGCATTCACATTGTCTTAACTTTAATGACACATTTGGGGAACTTAGAGGCATTGTTCAATCATTGATTAAACATCAAACATGTTATATGGAGCATTGTCTTCAATTTGAGCACAACAATGTTGTGATTTGGTAGCTTGAACTTGAAGAAATCATCAATGGAAGTTCAGTACATCAAACCGGTTTGCTTGCTGCATAAGTCATTGTATTGCGAGAGGTTTCTAAGTTCAGTCAGCTTATACACATTAGTTAACATGTTGATATCATATTGCCTTGCATCCAAACAAGTTCAAAGGATCACATGGTTGCATGATCATGGTAGCTGCCATGCACTTCATGAGAATCAAGCAAATAATGAAATTACAATCATTGAACTCAAGCTTTATTGGTTTGCTTCATCACATATCAACAAGCTTGCATCACCATAATTGTCATAAGAATCACCATATTGGATCCAGCTCGAGCAAAACAAATTCAGTTGCACCGCTTGCTTCTCTCACCTTCAATTCACTCCAACTCACCATAACTAACTTGACTCGGCTTAAACAAACTTGACTCAGTTAACTAATGTTCTAACTGTTAACTACACTTAGTTAAGAGTTTAACTAACCATATAAAAATCCGCACCATAGCTGCATTGATGCTCATTCTCATTCTGATCAAAAATCACTCCAAAGAATCATTTAATTCTCTCTAAATCTTCTCTTAATTTCATACTGATTTTGCACTGCACTTTGCCTCGAAGAAGCTTCATCATTATTGATATTGCTTCATTCTTCCTCAATTCATCATCAGCATCACATTGTGCTCAAGTCCATGGCTGAACCCAATTGAATCTCCAAGATTTTACTTCTGTATATCTCTGCATTTTGGTGGAATTCTCATTGATCTTCATCAATTACAGTGCACTCTTCATCAATTCATCATCATTATCATCTTCTGATCATCACTCATGGAAGAATCAGTTTGAATGCTCAAGAATAGATGTGTCTACAATCTCTGCATTTTCTCTAATTCAGCAAGGATTCAAGCACTTTAAGCCTCTATTGTACTCAGTCAAGGATCAGGAACAAGTGTGAAGCACAAAAGGAATCTCCTATCTGGTTTTCTTCAACTTTTGAACCTCTGCATTTTTAGGTTTCCTCTTGAATTTCATGTGCATCTTTTGATTGTTTTTTTACTTGATTTGTTTTGTTTAGAGCTTGATAGAAGCTATGGATCATCTGGCTAGTTGATAGACATTCTAGATGCTTAGATACAATTTCTTAGGTTGGTATTCATGGCTTCGATTTGGCTTATTCTTGAGTGATTAATGGAAACTAAACCTGGATTTGAGGTGTACTCAGTGAGAGGAATAGAATGATGGTCCTAGATTTCGTTTTCATGGAGTTTTCAGGTGTGACCTAGTCAGAGGTCACCAGAGAAGATGACCGGAGGTCAGCTCCGGTGACCTGAACAGTTGCCCTAGCTTTCTCTTCAATTTAAAACATAGTTGCTCGATCAATTCCATCCAATGCTCCACAGAGTGCCACCACATTAATGAAAACATGGCCATCACGTGCTCAGCCTGGCCATGGATTTGGGCTTCAGTTTCTATCCACACCCCACGCATAAAAAGCCCATCTATTTTGCGCTAAATTTCATTTCTTTTCACACCCCTAGCCATTTCTTTTCTTTTTAATTTCCATATTAATTCCAATTCAATTTTTATTTTCTTAAAAATACTAAACCTCATCCAAAAATTCCCAAATAATTCCCTCTTACTTTTCAACATTTTCCCAAATTTTCATTTTTTATTTTTCATTAATTTCTGAGTCAGAATTAATTTTCCAATTGATTTCTTCTTATTTTTTCTTATTTCTTGACCACTAGTCTTTCTCCAATTAATTCCTCACTCATCAAAAATGATCTTGGTCCCATTCTTTTTGGCCTAGTCATAGGACACATCTAGGTCCTTAAAAATATTTTTCTCCTATTTTTTAGGTCACATTTGGTCCATTTGTGAGTCCATTCTTTGAGCTTGTTTCTTCAAAACCCTAATTCACTTTGTACATTTGTTTGATTGAGTTAAAAATGCATTTTTTTGTGAGATCTTTTAGAGTATTGTTAGTAATTGGTTTATGATTTTAAATCTTAAGTTTCATAATTTTTCCATGTCATTTGGTATTTTTTTAGGTACCTTGTGTTACAAGTCACATTTTGGTCCTTATTTTCTCATCCTTTTCATTCCATTTGGATAAGGAATTTATGCCATTCATTTGAGGTTCTCAATTTGAGTTCCTAAGGTCCCTTTTGATGTCTTTAGATCACTTGTATTTATGATAGGTCATCACACTTTGAATTTTTGGGTTACTTGGTCCCCATGTTACATATGTGTTCATGTATGTTACCTTTACTCTAATTCACATTCTCCTTCCATATTAACACTTCTAATTCAACTTTATGAGGGTCCATGTTATATCATTATTATGCATCTTATAATTGTCCCACATTTGTTTTCATGGAGTCATTTCAATTCATAAGTCTTAGTGCTTCACTTGGTTTCATTTGGTACTTTAAGACTTCAAAATCAAACTATTTTGTTCCTTAACCCTAATGCAATTCATTATAGTTCATTTATGGTTAATTTTTTAGTTTAAACTTCATCTTAAATTTTCATTAAGCCCCTGGTTTTTGTATGGGAAGTTCAAGTTTAATTGACCATGTTTGACTTTTTCTTTCTAAGTCCTTTTCTTCTTTAGAGATCACATGTTCAATTCCTATCATCCTTTTTCATTCAATATTACTTGAATATCTCTCACTTGGATCTCTTTGTTCCCACTTTGGTTCACATTTTGAGAAACTTCCATGTAGTGTTAAGTTCTGGATTTAACATTCACCTTTGACCTAACTCAAGTTTATCTTGCATAATCATTCAACTTTTCCATCTAATCTCACCTTGATTTCCATTAGGGTTTAGTACTTCATTAGGACATAGATTGTGATTGTTTGATCTTGCAACCTTAGAATGATTTAATAGGGTTTAGCTTCTGACTTTAGAATTCTCTTATTATATAGTATCCTTTAGTTTTAGGTCTTAATCCTAGGAAACCTTTGGTGCTTTCCTTTAGCTAGTATGAGCTTTACTTGAGCTTTTGCCATGCTTTATGTTTTCAAATTGCTTTGTAAAGCTAACCTTTGTTTTGTAGGGAGGTTGAGTTAAGCCTTGTTTATACTAATTCTTCCTCATTTTATTTATGCTTTCAAAATGTCTTGCCTTAGCACTTTGTGCTTTGCTTGTATAGGCTTCCCCTTTCTTAGAAACAACTTAACTTCCTTAGGAAGTAAGTTGAGTTCTAAGTTCTCTTTTCTTCTTTTCCTTTTCTCATTAGGATTAGAAAACCACACAAACCATTAGGATCTCCTTTTGCATGCAATAAACAATTTAGGGTTGTGTCTTAGTCCCCTTAGTTTGTCCTTTTGCAACTTGAGTCATTCTCTCATCTCAAAGATAAACAACAAAACACCTAATAAAGATTGAGGTTTCTCGTATGACAGGAGACTTTGTCGTGGGTTACTTGAACGCGTCCCATTTCGGGGCGAGGTGTAAGGTATCTACCACGATGAACAAGTCTTAGTATGATAATGTTTCACAAACAAAATTAAAATACTTCTCGAAAAGACAGTTAACAAACAACAATCGTCTTTTCATGCGGGAATTCTTTTCTCATCTCATTCACTCTCAACACAAACTTGCGACGACTTGTCTCATTTGCAAGGCGGTAAACGCACTCGTTCCAGACAAGTCTTCAACACATGAGCATAGGCATAAGCAGTTCAATCATAAAAAACACAAACAAGTTCCCGCCTTAGTTAGGCGAACTACGTCGACTCTGATCCTCATTTTCCCGATGAGGTACATAGGCAGCGAGGTAGAGCTCGTTCGAGCACAATTTTTATTTTCCCAACATTTTCCCCTTTTCTTTTCGTTCTTTCTTTTTCCAGTTCTCTTTCTCATTCTATTTCAATTTAGCAGTTATTTTGTTCAGC
Organism: Lathyrus aphaca; assembly: GCA_963966055.1. Lineage (NCBI taxonomy): Eukaryota > Viridiplantae > Streptophyta > Magnoliopsida > Fabales > Fabaceae > Lathyrus > Lathyrus aphaca. Next base: position 212,282,840 of record OZ014525.1, on the reverse strand, counting down.
AGCATATTATTTCTCACCCTTTGAAACAGAACAAGCAAGCATGGATCCCGTCAGGTACGGAGGACAGTCTAGGGTGCTAATACCTTCCAAGATCATAACCGACTCCCAAACCCAGATCTTTGGTTCGCAGGACCTTGTCCTTTCCTTTTCTCTTTGGTAAGTAAGAGTTGAATATCTGACCCTCTAGTGAAAGAGGGTATTTATAATGTGCCCCCAGCGCTGGGCCACGGTTCTCTTTGTGGATTGGATCAGTTGGGCCCACGAAGGGAACTACCAGGGTTTGCGTAGTAGCAGTTAAGACCTAGCACGTTGTCTTGCTCCTGGTCCAACTGCCCCTTTAATCTAGGAGATGACTGCAGAGATGGTTTATTGAAGGACTGGAGCACGTGGGGGAAGTGCTCTCCCTATGCCCCTCAACTATTGGGCTTGGACCCGTTCCCGTCAAACTGGGTTGTTCCCGACACGCCTGGTGCCAGGCTCAGTCCAGTCCAGAACATAAATTATTTTAGAATTGTTTTCAAATAAAATATTTTTAATTGATATTTTCACTAACAATAATCATACAAATTTAATTTAATATTTAATATAAAAAACGGTTATCAAACCAACATCAATATAATTGTAAGTATAACAATGGCAAAATACTCTTTTTGGTCCCTTAACTATACCATTGGGTTCATATTGGTCCCTTAATTTTTCTCGTATCAGATTGGTCTATTAACTCTTAAAATGTGTCAATTTAGTCCTTTTTTATACTGTAGCGACGAATTTAGTGACTGATTTTTGAATATTTTTTCGTCGCTAATTTGAAGAATATGACTAAATTGACATGTTTTAAAAGTTAAGGGACCAATCTGACACGAAAAAAATTAAAGAACCAATATGAACCCAATGGTATAGTTAAGGAACCAAAAAGGATATTTTTCCTATAATAATATAAACTTTAACATGATTTAAATTATAATTTCAATAAAATATTTATAAGTTTAATAGTATACTTATCAAAAAAATGCATGTGTGTATGTTTCTCCCGCAATATGAAGAGGACACGGGGGCCTTGGTATGTATATTACGTTTTATGGTGGTTAGGGTTTGTCCATGGCGGCAAAAAACCATGTATGGTGGTGATTTATGGTGGTTTTAGAAATCTTGCTCACGTGAGCTAAAAAACTTTATAGATGAATGATGTGTTTAGGTATTAGCGTATGAGGGGTGTGAATAATGTGAGTTATGATTTGTCCCACCTCCTACGAGGGAGGTGTATCTATAAAGGCCTCTAGACCCTAAGTTTCTCTTGGGAAGGGTCACCGTCCAATCAGTTAATGATCGATCGTTGAATGCCAATTTTCATTGAGGACGTCGGCCAGTTAATGAGAATGACTTCTCTATACCCTATAAACGTCTTTTCACATGTTTCTCATGATTGGGTGATAGGAAGACTTTGGGGTCGAAGCAATACCTCCCTTTGGGTGACATGTTATCGTCGTCTCTCATTGGATGTCCAATAATCATCGCCCTAGTAGAGTCCTTTTACAAATATAATACTACATATTCTCTCAAGCACGAGATTTTTTGATAGATGATGAATTATTTTTTAGATCGCGCCTCAGGAGAGTATTCTGAAGGTCGAGGCTTCTTGAAGACACATTTCCTTAGGTGAAGTTTCTATTAATTTGAGATTATAAGTCCCTTAGACGAAATTACATGTAGCTCATATGATGAGACTATAAGTCCCTCATGTGAAATTACATGTTGCCCTATTGATGGGACTATAATTCCCTCATGTGAAAGCATATCTTGTTTGAGAGATTTATGGAACGGATAATATCCAACAAATTCTACATTAATTTTGGAAGGAATTAAAGTTATTATGATATATAAGGAGCTCAAACCTACATTGGAAAGCAAGCATTCACATTGAAGATTTTAAAGCGTTAGGGTTTACAAGAGACCTTGTTATTTTTTGTACACCGCATTATGTTTTAGTAACTTGGCAAAGTTGTAAATTTGTCTAGTTGAAATGTAAATTCAACACCTTTATATACACCTTTATGTTTCAATAACTGGGCATAGAAGGTTTGTCTAGTTAACTTATAATATTCAACATTGATAGTTGGGTGAAACCTCAATCACTAGGGTTTAGTGGTTGAGAGAAAATGAGAGGGGTTCTCATATTTAAGAGGAGACCTAAATAGAAAGTCATTGGATAGTGTTAGAAATAGGCATTGAACAGTATATGGTTTGTTGTTGTTTATAAGACTAATTGTATTAAGCTACTAATAGTGAATTTCCATTCTTAGGTTAGAAGTCAATCCTCCAAACGTAGGTGGTGTTGCATTGAACTGGGTTACCGATTATTGTGTTCTTTATTGTTTTTTCACTCCATCATCTTGTACAATTGAATCTCTTGTAATTGAGGTGATTCTTATTCAACTTATAAAACCAGTTGTCTAGAACATCGTGTTCGACATTTGTTCCTTGAGGAACAGAATTTCAGCTAACTTAATGGCAATGCATGTCCATTTAGGCTACTTATTTCGATTGCACAATTATCTAATGTAGCTTAAACAACTTATGTTACCTTAAACATCATTCAAAACACACACACACACACACACACACACAAATTAGCAACTTACCATATCAAAGTTGTGGATGAGAAGATTGAATGGAGTGAGTAACTTTGCAGCAAATGAAGTAGAATGGAGTGATTGAACTTGATGAAACTTCCTTAAATATGGTTGAAAATGGTTTATAGCAAAAGAGCTCAAATCATATATTTTGAGTGACTTTTCAGAAAATCGTAATTGTGGCTGGTTAATGTATAAAATACGTTTGGAGATGCATTTTCATAACACCCACTGAATTTTGAATTAATGATGCTTATGGAGATGTATCTTCGAGCTCACCCTTATATTATACGGAGATACATCTCAAGATTAAATTTTGGAAAAATAAATATGACTCGTCCATTTGCGATGAAGGGTGTGTAAAAAAAAGGTAGTTGTGGCTTTTCGCGGTGGTGGGGAAACACCCTTAAGATGAAGGGTGTGTAAAAAAAGGTAGTTGTGGCTTTTTGCGGTGGTGGGAAAACACCCTTAAGGATGGAAAAAGTAAGGCTCTAATTATAAACTTGATCTAAGTGTAAGTTTTTTATTTGGTGTTTTTTTTTCTTTGTTCAAACTAAGATGTTAAATCTATAATTAATATTACTTCGGCCTTTCAAAAATAACAAGTGTTATAATCGAAAAATATGCATACCATTAAATAAGTATCACTTTTAATTTTCAATTACCCGAAAATAAAGTAACTGTGGTTAGATAGTGTTGAATGTGTGATAAGACTCAAACTGATACAGTGTTGGATGTGCAGCAGATGAAAATCGACGCGATCCAAACCACCACTGCGCGGACAAAATTTGGTAGAAAACCAACGGCTACTTGAGACACGAATAATACAACAGGCCGAAATCCTACTAGAGCCTCACAGCTGCAGAGGAAACAACCACACAAAGCTGGGAACGAGATACTTCTGACCGAAACAGATACTTCTGACCGAAACATATTCTCCCACCGGCAACCTCTTGAACAAGCTAAAGGAAATCCAATGTATGCAGATAACAAGAGGAATCGATTGCCAAAGACAGAAAACCAGCAACCTGAAACACTTGAAGGCCCCAAGCAAGAGATACTGCACAACCTGAAAGATGGAAGCGAAAACTACTGCATGTATTGTTTTGACCACGTCTCATGTGCTTAAGTGACCGTTATTAATTTATTTAACTTAATCAGAATTCGAATCTTAGCGCATTTCATTAAAGCCTGACTCGTTTCCATAAATTCAATTTCCGTTGATATTAAAACGTTATTTAAAGCACTCTTTTTAATATAACTTCTTTAATATTAATTTTTAATATGAAAATATTCCGTGGATTCAGCTTCCCACCCAATAAAGAGATACTAACATAACGTAACTGGGTTTCACATGAATTTATCCACTGCTGATAGCAATCCTCTAGTGTATATTAGACATCTTTGGTATAATTATGAATGCTGCAAACATACAAAGATTATGATACGCAAAAATATTTGTACATGTAATGATCATAGAACAGAACATGTAACATTCCAACGGGTGATTAAACATGATATGAGAACCAAGAGAAATATTTCATCGTGATTTGTATACATGATTGTTATTTTTAACTTCAAATACAAACTCAGCTAGGTAACATCTCGATCTAAACCGGCTCAATATACCACTCAGATAAATATCTCAATCTCCTGACTGTTTCGAATTTCAAAACATCTCAGAATTAGTTTACATTTAATTCAAGGGGACTTTCTGATGTTGTGCTCTTTCCTTGCCTTCCACTTTCTCGTCTTTCTCCACTCTAAGTAAATTTCCATGACCAAAGAGTATTATAATATACACTCAGCTACTCAACAACTATCAGAATGGTGCAATGCCCAATCTCAGATGTTCTGTGCTAGATCTTAGTATTTTGTCGAGAATAATTGCATCACCATGACGGGTAATATCTGAACTCATAAAAGGAACGAGACAACATGGAAAACTTGAAATGTCAGCTTATCCCGATTCCCCATTCTCGGGAGATTTTTGCCAACTAGTCTGTCCCTTGAACAAAATTCAAGACAAGATAACCACCATCTTCGCAGGTATAAGTTGTCAATGCTCACTTATTGGCTTTCCGAGCAAGAAATCGTTCTCTGGCAGCTTGGATTCTACTTTCATTATCATCTGCAGCAGTAGAAACTTCAACATTCTTCTTGGGCAAATCTGGAATCCCAGATTCTTCCTCAACATGATCCATACCACCACCACTACAAACAAAGGAATAGAGTCAGCATTGATCCCAACCCCCTTCCACCACCAAAAAAGAAGAGAAAAATATGACGTGCAGCATTAAACATACAACATTATATATACCAAAGGAACATGAACTGTTTGGACGCAAGACTTATTCTGCCATATGTTTCATAAGTTTCTCATGCCAAGAGAGTTTACCTTAATTTGTACACATTTAAGGTATTAAGCTTGTTAATGATGGGTATAACCCATTTCATCTCAACAGAACACACGTTTCTCATGTACGGGCGTGGTGTGGCAATTAGCTCATGGTACACAACATAGTCAGGAAACTTCCCCAGATCATCAGAACTCAATGCAGATGACGGATGCACCTGGTACAAAAGATTCAATTAATCAGGTGCCTACAAACAAAGCATTTAGTTGGAATTGATAAATATTAGCTACTGGCTCCAAACTTTCACAATTTCACATCAAGCCTTTGCCTTTTGGTGATACAGGCCTTTTTATTTTCATTTTGTGAAGCACTTGTGCAAGTTGTGTCACACCTACGATGAGTTTTACAATAAAATGCATGAATCTATGGAAATCATTTGAATGAGAGACTAAATTAAATGCATGAATCTATGGAAATCATTTGAATGAGAGACTAAATTAAAACAAGATGAGGCAGACGTACAGCTAAATGTAATGGTTCCACTCAATAAGTGACTTTAAACTTTAATTACCTGGACTATTTGGCCTCGGAAACCCAGAGTTCGATAACCATTATGATGCATCTTTCTTTCAGCCAGCTGATTTGCATAGCCTACACATAAAGCCTTCCTCAAATTTCGATAATCCCGCCGGAACTCGTCCTCTTTCCGATTTTCCTTTATATCCAATGGTTCTGTAGCAATGTTAAGAAAATATATGTTAGTGGGAGAGGATCGACCACGTTTGATAACTAGATGGAGAACTCAATAATTTGAATGAAAAAAATAAGAAAAGAAATGATAAAAGAGAAAGAAATTTTTGGATATTGTTAGCTCTCTAACTTTGTCAAAAGATACACTCTTGCAACTTCCTGATAAAGCACAATGGCTTGTACTGTTACAAGTTAAAACTGAATACCACTGGAAATTATTTGACTATGAGAGCATTAAACCATAATTCAAATACATAGAAAAATAACGTTGTTCTCATGGTGGTGGCAATGCTTTATTTTTCACAGGAGAACCTTAGTGGTAGTGCATATTTGGGTAGAAGTGCATGTTTCATATCATTTGATTTGCAGCTGAAAATAAACACCCTATACAGGGCATGACATGCTTGGCAAGTCTCCTGTGAAAACTCCCTCCCCGTAAACGACGTTGGGGCCAGGAATAACCATCATAATTCATACTCCCTTTGTTCTATTTTACTTGGCGCTTATGTAGAAGAATAAAAATGTTATTATTTACTTGTCATTTTCAAAGTTCAAAGCAACATCAATAATTGTTTTGTCAATAATACCCAGTGAGAGAAAAATGAGTGAAATGAGATCATAAGTAATTTGGGTTTTAATAGGAAAAACAGCAAATAATTCCATAAAAAATAACAAACTTTATTGATTTTTTCCTGTGTAAAAAAACTTAAAACAACAACAAAAAAGGGACGGAAGGAGTAACATCTAAAAAGCATGATCAAATGATATTTAATTGTAATTAATATACTTATCCAACCACAACTAATTCATACAAATTACTTTTTGATGAATATTATCACACATCAAGCTCAATCTGCTAAAGGTAACGATTTCAAATTTATTCTATACTGCTTGTCCAAACCACGACATATCTAATACAAGAACGATTTGCAGTTATTTCATGCTGTGTTAATTTCACAGCTTACTTTGATTTTAAAAAAATAGAGAATTTCAATCTTTTACTCTAACTTCTATTTTGTTAAACTAAAGAAAAGGATTAATAAGCATATGAATGTGCCAAAAATAAGATGCTGGTTCTTTTTTCTACTTGCATAGCCAAAGCATCTGAAAGCACATTCTTAATTTCGTAATGAAAATACTTCAAAATGTAAATACAAACCTTTGGCAATTTTCTGCAATATCTGTGATAACTGCTTACGAACATCTCTGGCAAATGTCATTCCCCGTACCTTCAATCAGATGATTTCAGAATAATCACATTAATATTATGCATTGAACAAATACAAAGTATATGTGTGCTCTTGTGAGCGCATATCACTTCATATTTTAGTACGGTGTGAAGAATAGAAATTTTAGGGAACTGTTAGAAGTAAATAAAAAAGCAAGTACACGTTATCATCCAAGAATAAAAAAAGGTAGTGGCAGGCCACAAAACTAGAATAACAGAATAGGCTACAGCACACTGCAGAATGTGGCTCACTAACTACAAGAGGTGCACCCCTGATGGCTCAGGTCCTAGCAGCAAGGCGAGATGGCTGCTGTTAAGAAATGTGGTTGGCCTAAACTCACCCTACAAAACCGGCAGTAACGGCGACAGAGGCGGTAGGGAGGTTACTGGAGAATTTTGAAAAGTGAGAGGCAAACCGGAGTGATAACACGGTTTGCAAAAAAATAATAATAAATAAAATAAAATTTCTCACCGGAAGACAGTGGGTCAATCGGGTAAAGCACAGGGAAGAAAGAATCGTCTCTTAACCAGGCTCTGATACCATGTTAAGAAATGTGGTTGGCCTAACTCACCCTACAAAACCGGTTGGTAGGGTGAGGATTACCCCCACTTATAAAGACATGTTCAGGCCATATATTGTCCGATGTGGGATTCTTAACAGCTGCAATGGTGGTTCAAATGGTCATCGCAGGGATAGGTAGCTGGTGGCAGAACTTTGGACTTTGAAGGTGGCAGAAAATTGAGAACAGGATTGTTTTTGGGCTCTTGAGTGCTGATTTGCAGCAAAATCACAAAAGGCCCCAGCCCCCACACTGTAATTCTATGTAGTCAATGGCAGATAGTAAGTAGCGGTATGGCCACTATGTCGAAGTTTTGGAAATAATATACAAGAAGCTAATACCAACCCTACACATAAAAGGTAAATTATAGAAGAATGCACAACATAAAGACATTTATAACTAATAACTAAAAGTTCATTGATACCAATATTCAATTCAAATCCAATATAAAGCAAACAAATTTTAGACTACAAGGCTTAAATAACTCCTCTAAGCATTTAAAATAAATACAGGGGGCTCCTTTAAGGGAATCATTATCTCCAAAGTGATGCAGGGAGATGAAGCTGCACAAGGTGAGGAAGGGAGATGAAGCTGTATTGGAGAAGAAATGACAAGACAAGAGGGGACAGATCACATTTATAGCTAATAATAGTTTGTTGCCGTTCAGAATTTTATGATAGAATGACCAAGAAGTCCAAAAAAACCGAGAGAACAGATCAAACTTAAGGGCAAAAACTTGCTATTCTAAGGTGAAATGACAATTCCAAAAAGTATACATAGAATTTTCAGGAGTTTTAATGTAGTGGTAGTAGCTTCATCCACTATTTCGCTGCCATTTGTGGAGATATAGCCACTACTCAAAACCACAATGCAATGAGGTTCCGTGTAGCGCCTAGGGCCCTAAAAACACTATACCTCAACAGCAGCCACTACTGACTAAATAGCTATAATGTCCTTTAAGGGTATTTTGTCTGAAATTACGACTTCTATGACCGCACCTCCTATGTGTGATGCCACGGGTGGAGAATAGTGTCCACCAGCCACTCTGCACCGCATTGCCACAACAACATCATATTTGACAACATACCTTCTTGCTAAATATTTTAACAAACTTCAATACAAGAGTTCAGTCACAAATTTATACATTTGATCATTGAAATACCAGAATACATGATAATACCTACCTGCAAGCCATGGTCTTTGCACCAACCAAAGTCATAATCAGTTTGATACCAACGCTCATATATCTGCAGTAATTGAATGTGGTCACCCAAGCCAAAGCCATCAGGAAGGTTAGATAATGGTCGTTTCCTCTTTTTCTCAGTCTTGCTGCACATAAAAGGGGAGTAACCACTCAGTACTGGAATTTGTTTTTCAATAGTCAATTTAATGCATAAAATTACTAACAAAAGAAGTACTAGGGATGCATTTGCAATTTTAATTCATTAAGGGATTAAAGTGACAGCGCCCACACATTCAGGGGCTAAAATAGGCTATTAGCTCGTCTAGTTTGAAAATGCGAAGAACACTAAGATGACTCAACCTCTGCCCTGGTAGCAATGCAGTTTCAGTGGATAACATGGCAGCAACGGTCAAAGCCTCAGTTATGCAGCCATAATTGTTTGCTTCCATTAAAGTTCTTGACAGGGACGGTTCTAATGGAAGCTCTGCATGGAATCGAGAAAAACTCAGGGAACCAAGAAAAGTACTCATCCTTAAATTCCAAATAGGAAAATAAATGGAAAAGAAAAGAACAAATTTCACGTTCAAACTGAGAATAACCTCCATAGTCAAGCATGGCAGAAACACACTTCCATGAACATAATAATAATCGGGAAAAAATATACCAGCAAAGGCTCTTATCAAAAGTGACGGAAAGACAGGTATCACTATGCTTGTATGTCCATTGTTTTCACTTATGTTTTATTTTATATTATACATATATTTGAATTTAATGTATATACATTGCCAGTGTAAAAAAAGTTTTATCCGTGCACCCAATGATTGTTGTCACATCATTTAATGAAAATGACAAGTCATGTGTTTTTAACTCATTAAATAATATGGCATCATATCATTAGATTAATGTGTGAAACTGATTTACACCGACAGTGTATATGACTTAAACTCTAAATTTTATTATGTTTTATTGTGTAAAATTTGTTTTAGTTTAATTTGCTTGTTTCAATTTCATAAAATCTATGTTATATGACTTATCTAAATTTCAATATTTAAGTTATTTGTTTTTAAATTTAAATTTGGAAAAGAATAGAGTTGTTAAGGAAAAGTTTATACATTAAAGAGTTAGCTCAATTTGCAAACATCACTAATCATTTGAGTACCCAAATTTACGCCTTGAATTCTCAACCAAAACTAGAAATTCCAATGAGCTAATTGAAGGCTTTTGAGTCTAAGTTGTGATGAAATAAGACAAATGTCAATGTGACTTGTGTGGAAACCACAATGACCAAAATAGTCAACATATATCCATAATCCGGCCAAAATTGGTAGTTCCTTTTGGGATTCCCTCTAAAAATGTATAGATTTAGATTTCAATTTATATTTGGAAAAGAGTTGTGTTGTTAAGGAAAAATGTCTATATAAAAAAGGTCTCCAAAATTGGTAGTTACTAATAGTTATTATTGAAGTTTCCTTTATAGTTTATATGATATGATGGTATGGATGATGAAAACAACAACATTGCATTATTCATGATTTCACCACCCCAATATTTAAAATTCAACACTAAAATATAAAGAAACATTACCAGCCATTTTTCGTCCAATACTTGTAATTGCACCATTTTCATCAATTGCATCAATCAGATATAATTGCTTCAAGGCATCTTGTAAGGACTCAGCTGCAGAAAACATGGTTACACAATCACCAAGTTATACTTGAGATAAACCTACTAAGATGTCGAGAATGAAGAACGTTAAAAAGCACAAGAATAAATCACATAAATCAATATGAGCAAAGTACTAGCTCGCACCCTACCCCAAAAAATAAAGAAAGAATGAAAGAAAAGATGGTGGGGGGAAAGAGCCAAAAAAATTGATACTTTTAAGATAACATAAAAGCAACTTCACAGGATCAACGAGAATCGAGTTTTGTCACTTAATACCGCAATGCAGGGAGCAAAGGTGTCAATTTACATTTAAGCTATAAAAAAGATCTTACATGAAGGAGAATCAAGAAAGTCAAATTTGAGAATGTCAATATCAGGGAGGTCCAACGACTTCAAGTAAAGAACACTGCCGGCAAGAGAAGATCTCTGAATTTCAGGAACTGTAACATCTAAAAACTCATCATGGTAGAGTTGGGAAGGATATAGGCGGTAACATTTCCCTGGTCGTGTTCGTCCAGCTCTACCTGCCCGCTGATTAGCTTGCACTCTACAATGTCAGGATACACTCGTTTTAAAGTTTATGAATTGATTATTCCAAAAAAATTAAAACTATTGAGATAATTGTTAATGCAACAAGAATCCTTTTAACCAATACTTATGATTCTTTTGTTTAAAGTAAGAAAAAATTACCCAAGATCCTTTCAGTCAAGTAGTACTAACCAATATTGAATGAAATAGAATTTCATATATGATTTGTTTTTGTTAAAGAAAAGGGGGGGAAAAGTATTGCATCAGTGAATCTATGTTTCATGCCACGATAAAACATTACATTATTCCTTACTTGCTAATTTGAACAACCTCAAGAGAATACATCCTACTAGATGGATTGTACTGCCTTTGCTTTACATACCCAGAGTCAATAACATACCTACAGTCATAAAATTTTAAATATATATATCAGAAACTGTTTGTAGACAAATTGATGTGCTTTATCTAAAAGTACAAAATAATTGTCATGATACAGCGAAACAAAACAAACAAACACTCCAAATTACAAAGGGAAATTCAAATGGCAAGAAAGACATGTTTGTTATTGCACCTCAAAATGTGAGATGATAAATCATGTCTTACTGTTTCCTCTTTGATCATCGCAAAAAATGGCATCATACTTTGAAAACTGCATTGTTCCACATCCTATGGCATGTGGTTTTTCAAATCAAGCCAAAAAGAAATATAATAGATCACTGGCTACAGTATATACAGAATACCTGTATTCTTGTTTTGCCAACAATATTTTCGCAATATAATGGGTGTAACCCTAACCAATTGTCACATAATTGATTCAATCATGTAACTTGTCCACACATGTTCAATAAATGGAGTTTGGGGATTCAGGTTTTACGAAACTTTTTTAATCCCTTCTCTAGCTAAGAGCCTAAGACAAAATTAAACAGGCTACAGAAATAAGAAGCATTTGCTATTTTGATTTGCTAAAATAAGTAATATCAACAAACAAAATCAATAATGTATAATAATTTACATACATGATGATACATAACTAGTATTTATATATCAGTTTAAATTGAAATTAATAATATTTAACTGAATATCAGTGCCCTTACACTACACCATCAACGGTCAAAGATGTTTCAGCAATATTTGTAGCAACAATAATTCGTCTGCAATTTGGAGGTGGAGGATTAAATACACGCACCTGTAAGATTATATAGAACATACATGAGTTCCAAATGCACATAAAAAAATCATGCCTCAATTATCAACAATTGTTTAATTTGTGTTTTTCCTAGATGCATTATATGTTTTCAAGAGTTTTTTGCAAGCTATCGTGATTTGACATATGATTATGAAGCAAACAAAGCAAGTAAAAAGTCAAAATAGGAAAGAACTAGGATAAATCCTCTCAAGGAAGTTCAAAGACAAATTATCAATTTATTCTAAGAAAAATCTTCTGCTTATGACGGATCAAGATTCTCTCCATTTTTTCCATTATCAATGTTATGGTAATATAAATACAATTATGTGACGCTTAATGAGTCCACTTATTGAATATAAACTTAAAATCTCTTTAAAACTACAGTAATGGAGAGAGAAGATGGAGAGGACCCCAACTCGCTGATGACATATGAAGATATTTCACACCTGTCATTTTCCCCCAAATGTGTAAGGGCACGGGATTTTTATTGGTTTCCAAGAGCTCTTAACAGACTACATGTGATGATAGCTAGTCGAGTTCACTATGGACAAAAGTAAAAAAGAAAAGTAAGAATTATGCGTGGGAGTAAAATTATAATGCCTTTCCAGATATAATCAAAATCCTGTTTCTTAGACATGCATCATTACATAAATTTATAGAAGATTGACACCTAGAATAACAGATACAACATGAGAGACAGATACAAGTATACAACACACTAAAGAAATGAGGACACCGAAAAATTTGAAAAATTATAGGACACGGCACAACTATAATACTACATATAAAACTAACGTAAAATAAATATAAACATACAAATTTCAAATTTCAAAAAATTGAAATTCTTAAAAGTAGAATGAGTCATTATAAACATAATAAAATATGAAACTTTATCTAATTATTGTGGTATTCCAGTTCATACTTTGTATTTGTATAACTATTTGCAAATAGAAGTAAGAAAAAATTATATAGTTAAATTACAAGTGTCCATCATGGATACGATACGACACAATAGGAGTACTAATTCAAAGTAGCTATTATGTCCTTCCTTATTTCATTGATAAAAAATATTCCGTGCTTCCTTGATTGATTGTATTTGGAGAAATAAGAAATATTTCAATAATGAAATTGTACAAAAACAAAAACTACTTGCCTGCAATTCAGGTGGCAAAGAACCATGTAGAGGAAAGATTATGGCATCCATGCATGACCCTTCGTCGAGAGACCGGACTTCGTCTTCCAGCTTAGATACCAATTTTTCTATGTCATCCTGGATATAGCTCAACAAAATTTGATCAATCGTACACCATAATCGTAACAAAAGGATTAAGATTTACAATATGGAGTAGAAGTTATCATATTGTACATGCCTTAAACCAAAAATGATCACCTGTCCAGTCATGAATATTAAGATATCCCCTTCCGGTTGGTGGACATGTATATCTGCAAAATTGATGCCCAGTGAAAAATTTGAAGAAAAAATCATAATTACAAATACAGTACATATGACAGATGAAATGGAGTGTTTTGCAGTGCAAGTATAAACTGACAAAACTGGACAGCATTTACAAACTTCCTACTTGAAAAACTACCAGCTATTCAATCAGCAAAGAGGTAGAGCAAGTGAATGTGATTGTTTGTATCGTTGTGGACAGAAGAATTTCAGAGTTCAGATTGAAAATGCATCCCTCTTTTAGCAGCCAATTTACTTATAAGTAACAAATTAAACCATAGCCAGTTGCTTTTCAAATTCTTAGACCAGTTTTCAAGAGATGTCTGAATATATGTCAAATAGACATGTAAAGCATTATATTATATTAATATGTAATAGTAAAGGCAAATACTTGATAACATTGTGACAAATATTTTTGTCTACCAATAAATTTTCTTTACACATGCAAGCATAATAAAATACATTATTTATTACAACTAACTAAGCTGGCATGAAAATAGGGTTCAAATTTATGTCATACCAAGAGCGGTTTTGAGTGCAGCGTCAAGATAATTCACAGGACGCTCCTTGCTATAAAGAACCTCAACAGGATATAGCTTCCCAGGAATGTTCAATACCGGACAATCTCCAAAGAATTTGGACACCTTGTCACCATCAAGTGTGGCGGAAGTGATCAACACTTTGAGATTAGCAGAACGAATCTTAACTAACCGCTTCATGAGCCCCATCAATATATCTCTGAACACACAATTACAAACTGTATGAATCAACATTACACAAATGTATGAAAATGTAAGCAGAAAAAATAAGAGGTGGTTTACGTGTTCAAACTCCGTTCATGAGCTTCATCCAATATTATAACAGAATAATCGTTCAGTTCGGGATCGGCTAGACTTTCACGGAGAAGAACACCGTCAGTTAGATACCTAATTGAATTGAACCAAATTGAATCAATGAACAATGATAAGAAAGCAATTGAGAATGAAAGCAGTTGAGAATGAAATAGAGTAAATAGTAAGAAACTACTTGATGCGTGTGTTGCGAGAAGTTCTATCTTCGAACCGAATGGCGTAACCTACTTCCTCTCCGAGCTGAACACCGAGCTCTTGAGCAACTCGTCTGTGGAAGTTGAGTTAGAAAGATGTTGAGAAAACCCTAGGGTTTGTTGCAAATTTGAAAACGAAAGGGAATACCTGGAAACGGAGACCGCGGCGACACGACGCGGCTGAGTGACGGCAATTTTGGAGTAACCGCGGCGGTGAAGCATCTGAGAGAGTTGAGTGCTCTTGCCGGAACCTGTCTCGCCGATGATGACGACGATGGAGTTGTTTTCAACTGTTTCGATTATCTTTTCTTCGTATTGGACAATGGGAAGGGTCGCCATCCTCGCCGTTAGTCACAAATGGTTCCAATACTCGTTCGTCTTTGAAATCAGCGGGCAGTGAAACAAGTTTGAGAGGCGTATTGGATTCAAATTTCAAATGTTTTCAAAATGAGGAAATTTATTTAGATTTTGACAGATTTTATAGTTGCAATATCAAATTTCCACCCAAAATTTCATAAATATATTATCATAATATCAGAATAGTTCTTGCGATATTCATTTTAAAAAAAAAAAAAACTATATTTTCATATCTCAATTTTACTCTTCACCTTTGAGAATATCTACTATCTACCCATCAAAAAACAATTGGATGCACTTCCTATATTACCCTTTTTGCTAAAAATCTACTATTTATTTACCCATCAAAAATCAATTGGATGCACTTCCTATATTACCCTTTTTGCTAAAAATATTTATACTACATAAAGGACTAATGAGTAATTAACAAATGGATCAGTTAATTGACAAACTAAACCTTTCTAGCAAGGACACGTGTCACTACTTTTGATTTTTTATTATAGCTCTCACGTTTTTTCTCTCTCATTTCAATTTTCCATTTCCCCCGTTTTCATTTTCCTTTTATATTTTTCTTCAAAACCCTAGCACAGAACTTTGCCGCCCCCTTTCTCCCTCATCTTTGGTTCTCTCTTGTCTTCTATCTTTCATGAAATCTATTATCTACCCATCAAAAATCAATTGGATGTACTTCCTATATTACCCTTTTTGCTAAAAATATTTACACTACATAAAGGACTAATGAGTAATTAACAAATGGATCAATTAATTGACAAACCAAACCTTTCTAGCAAGGACACGTGTCACTACTTTTGATTTTTTATTATAGCTCTCACGTTTTTTCTCTCTCATTTCAATTTTCCATTTCCCCCGTTTTTATTTTCCTTTTATATTTTTCTTCAAAACCCTAGCACAGAACTATGCCGCCCCCTTTCTCCCTCATTTTTGGTTCCCTCTTATCCTCTATCTTTCATGAAACCCTACACTGTAGCCATTGATGAATCTTTCACTTATGCTCATCCTCAAAGGTTCTACCTTTTTAAGAGAGAGAGTAGGAGAAACTGAAAGAGATGAATTGGAGTAAAGAGCAAGTCAGACAAAATGCAAGGTATTTTCAAAGTTACGATGTTATGTTTTGTTGCAATATTTTATATGTTAGTGTTGTTCATATGTTGAATATTTTAGTTTTTTTCATTGTTTGTGTTGATCGTGTTGTTCATTTATCTGTAAAGTTTTGTTTAACTGTTTTTGTGGATATTTCTTGAATATTTGCGTATTGTTCATTGTTTATTTGTGTTGGAAATGTTAAAGTTTTGTCCTTTATAACAAAAACTCTTCTGAGTCTTTTTGTATCTATGTTAAAGATTTCAAAGTTGATCCTTTTAAGGAAAACTTTTCTAGGTTTTGTGATTTTAAGAATGGTTGCTACTACTATTGTTGTTTCATGGTGGTAACGGATCTGGTGTTTTGAGGTTTTTGTATCTTATGTTTTTCTTCCAAAATTAAATTTCATTTAGATTTATATATTTTAATTTTGATTGTTATTTTTTTGTATAAATATTGAATATTTGGGTTTTATTTGTGTTTCGGTATCATCCATATCCTTTCCAAGATGGAAGAGATTGGTTTTAGCATTTCACATCTCTAGGGTTTGACAAAAACATATGGTCTTGGGAGTTTTTGTGTGTGGAGACCCATTTATCCATTTGGTCTTTTGTCTGATAATGTTTTGACGGATTTTGTAAATCTGGAGGCCACTGATATTGATGAGGTGAGGACGGAAACATATCGTCAACTGTATTGGAAGTCGAAGAGTTATGTTGATGTAGTTTTGATGAAATGTGTATCATTTTTAGTTGATGGTTTGTTTTCGAATCATTTTCATGCGAATACAATGTATCAAATTATTGAATTGTTGATTATTATTAAGCAGATGGCAATGTTTGGAAATATCTGTAGATACTGAAAACAATTTGTGTGACAGTACACCTGAAACATTTGATCACCGGTGAGTTGTTTATTTGTTATCGATAAATTGGGCATATTGGATATGAAGTAATAGGGTCTGATAAATTGGTGTATTCTTTGCAGGGGTGCCATAATTGGTTAGATGAGTTATTTTACTAAAAAGAGCCTTACATTAAAGTTCCAAAGGTACTGATCATGGACCGATCTTACTTAGATGAGTTGTTTTGGAATTTCATGGTTCTTTACATGAACAACTCTTATTCTGTAATTTCATGATGGAAATTAGATCATTGACTATGTAGTTGAACAAAATTTGAAATTTTTATCATAATAAGTTGAAAAATGTCTATGGTGTTTGATAGTGCTTTTGTGTATATGGATATGAGACTTATTAGGAAAATTCAGTTGCTTTGCTAAAACTTACTTCAAGATAATTTTATGCATGTTTACCGTCAATGGAGTTGCGTGTTATTTAAGTTGTTTGTGAACATGTACCAATTTCCATTTGCTTTCTTCCTTGCCATTTCCATTTGCTTTCTTCCTTGAAATTTTCATTTACTTTTACTTTGTCATACATTTTTGCAATTTCCATTTACTTTTGCTTTGTCATCATGTTATTTAAATCAACTCTAGCTATTAGCAAAGTATCTTTGTAATATTACATAGCTATGAGCAACAGGATTTCCTCTTAGTAAAGAAAGGTTATTTCTCTAAATTGCAGCTTTGTGTTGGGGAAAGGAAATACAATTCGGTTTTGGGCTGGTAAGTGGCTCGGGGATTTTAGCTTATCAGAATTGTTTTCGAATTTATTTACTCTTAGTCATTCTAAATTGGAGATAGTTACGGGAATGGGGGTTTGGACTGTGGACAACTGGCAATGGGGAGATTTCAGAGTGTCAGTTGATGTTATTTCTGGTGTTGAGCTAAGTTCCAGAATTTTGGAGCTGAAAGCTTTGGTTTTGGTGGCAACTTCATCACGAGACGTGGCAGAAAGGTGAGACTGGAACCTGGAACCGGTTTATGGGTATTAAGGAAATCAGCCTATGAATTGCTCTGTGTTGAATATAATTATGAACCAGTGGTTGTGGAGATAGTTGGTGTAACACCCCCTTTTTATACCCCCAAATAATCAAATAATCATTTAGGCACATATTAAAATTCCATCAGAATATAATTAGAAACATAGTATAAAAGAGGTATGTCACATTATACATGAAATTAAAACATCCAACATCTGCTCAACAATATATATGCAACAGTGGAGTAGCTAAATACTTGCACCCACATCGCAATATTTAGAATAAAAGCGGAAAATCTAAACATTGAATCACATCAAATATATATATATATATATATATATATATATCATCATCAAATTTGATTCACCAACATAATTCATGTTTACATAAACATCTATCACCAAGATACATATACAAATGCACCACAAAAGGTATCACAACCAAAATCCCTAGCTACCCGGTGCTACATATTAGAGCCAACCGACAAAAGAATGAAGACACGCTTCACAAAAAGACCTCCAGCATACCTACTCTGCAATGCCTCATAGAGCATCATAAAACAGCAAAAGGGTGAGAAATATTATCATAATAACAATGCATATAATTATATATCTTAGCATATAAATACACATTTAATACATTCTCACTACAATTCATCTCCAATCACACATATACATCACAATGTATAAATATCCATATATATATATATATATATATATATATATATATATATATATATATATATATATATATATATATATATATATATAATCAAGCATATTCATTATGCATACTTCCACCATTTCCATCATTCCACATAAACATACATATTCATGTTTACTCATCAATGCACAAATACTAAGATGATCAATTGAGTCAAGGGCACGGCCCAATATACGTCGGGCAAAAGCCCATGTGCTCGAGCAGGTGAACTTCTTGTATGAATCACATACTGATACGACGGGCACATGCTGATGACAGGCAGAGAGCATGTCTGCCAGCTCATCTGCCATGCCACCCAACTGCCCTTCATTATCTCCTGAAAGATAGGGGCGGTTAGACCAGGGGGCAGACCTTTGGTCTAGGTCTTCACGCTTCTTACGCGTCCCTTGGCAGCTCCTCCTTGGGCCTAGCCAGATTAGGCCCATTGAGGGGCCTTGGCCCAGCGCTGGGGGCATATTATAAATACCCTTTCTTAGCAAAGGGTTAGGTATTCTAACTCACTCTGAATTAACTTTAACATTCTGTACCTCTTCTGACTTAAGCATTGGAGTGCTTTGCAGGTACACCCCCTTTCTCATTTCATTCTCTGGCCCATTCATCAAGTCCTTGGAAGGCCCTTCTGATCAGGTAAGATCAGTGGCGCCGTCTGTGGGAACTAGCTATCCCCATCTTCACCAACAGAAGATCAAAGCTCATTCACTTCTGTCCTTCCAACATGGTCGGAGAACAACCTAGCGAGCGCAGCCGTCCCCTCGTCGACTACACCATGGACGACGGCCCGCAGTTCCATGAAGCAGATGCCCGAGACGGCCGTCCAGCCACTCCGTCTCCGGAGCCCCAAAATAACGGGGATCCCCCTCACGTTCAAAACCAAGGGACCGAGGCATTTCACCCCATCCTCGTTCCTGTCGAAGGAGACGCCACCATGATTGCCATGGTGAACGCCCTCAACCAGGCCGACTCTATGCTCTACCAGCAGCACGAGAGAATCATGGCCCTAGAAGCTGAACGACAGGAGGTCCGACCTCAACAGGAGAGGAGGACACAACAACGTCCAGAAGCAACGAAGAAACGAGGACGTCGCTCCCTAGAACCTCATGTCAGCAGGGCACGCACCCGTCGCGACAACGGCCGATCGGGAACCTCACCGAGGCGCGAACGTAGTCCTGACCGCAACGAACTCTCTCCACTAAGGAGCGACGAAGAAGACCTGCATTGTCCCCTGTCACGGGCAATAATGGAAGCTCCACTCCCCAAAGGCATGAAGAAACCTCATAATCTAGCTGTGTACGACGGGACTACCGACCCCGACGACCACGTCGACAACGTTAACGCGATGCTCAACTACCGCAATGACATCACCGGGCACCTCAAATGCAGGCTATTTTCAACAACCCTCAGAAAGGGGGCCATGGCCTGGTACAAGAGCTTGGCCCCCGAATCCATCACGTCTTGGAGGGTCATGAGATCCATGTTCACGAGGCATTTCACAGCCTCCCGGCGTCACCCCAAGACAGAGGCGACCCTAGAGGCCATAGTACAAAAAAAGAATGAAACACTACGCTCGTACATCGGGCGGTTCAATCAAGAAGCTGTCGAGGTAGATACTACTGAACACATGAAGAAATACCTCCTCGAGAGGGGGCTCCTGCCCGACAGCGAACTCAGCAGAGCCTTCGGGATCGAGCCTCCCCGCACCTTGAATGAACTTCTGCACAAGGCCCAGGCCTATATCAGATACGAGGAGAAGCAGGTAGCCCACAACGCCCGCAGCGGCCGTAATAGCGGAGATACCGATCACCCCAAGCGAGAAGATTCAAATATTCCCTGTCGCAATGGGGACAAGCTAAGGGAAGAAAGGCCCCGCGAGCCTCGAGAAGGAAGAGGCCCCGCGGGCCGATACAGCGAGTATACCTTACTGACAGCTCCCCGAGATCGCATCCTCGCGGAATGCATTAACTCCGAGTTCAAACAGGGCAGGGTAAGGTTCCCAAAACCATCTGCACCAAAACCTCACACCGACAAGTCCAAGTACTGCAGGTTCCACATGAGCCACGGGCACGTGACCGAAGACTGCATCCACCTAAAAGATGCAATAGAGATTTTAATCCAAGAAGGGCATCTTAAACAGTATACGAGGAGGAACGAAGCTCCCAAGCATGAAGAGTTGGAGAAGAAGAGACCTCGGGAAGATACACCCCCCGACAACTCTCCTTATCAAGTGGCCCTCTGCGTGTCACGTCCAGAAGATTTCATCCTCCCTGAGCCATGGCCCAAAGGCCGGATCACTGCACTCAGCCCCTGGGAAGATTTCTCGGCCGCCCTGGTCATATCGGGCGGAGGGATTAATGGCGAGGCCGCCGCCCTCTCAGTAAAACGCAAGTTCGACGAACTCCTTCTGACCGCGCCCGAACAAAAGGCAACGCTGACAAAATATCGGGGTAAATCCAACCCAATATCCTTCTTTTTAGAAGAGCTTCCGGGCGGCTCCCCGAATTCGAGCATCCCACTATTGATCAGGGCAAGGATGGCCCATTTCGACGTCAGGCGCATTCTGGTCGATCAAGGCAGCTCGGTAGATATCATGTACGTCCACCTCTTCAAGACTCTAAAATTGGACAAGACCAACCTATCCCCCTACGTCGGATCTGACCTCCAGGGATTCAATGGAGCCACGACAAGACCGTGGGGATATGTCGAGCTCCTCGTCACCTCCGGGGAACAGGAAACGGCCAGGGAAATCAAAATCCAGTTCCTGGTCGTAGACTGTCCATCCCTCTACAATTGCATCTTCGGCCGCCCGACATTAGCCGAACTCACCGCAATCCCATCTACCGTCCATCTAAAGATGAAATACTACACCAAACTAGGTCGCGTAGTCACCATCCACGGCGACATCGAGGCTGCCCGACGGTGCTACGACGCCGCAGTAAAAGGACAGGCCACGGTCAATACAAAGAACAACAAAAAACTCAAAACCGAAGATCCTCCCCTCCAGGGAATCAACGCCATCGACCTCGACTGCCGCATTGGCCACGACGAAGCTGAAGAATGGAAACCCGCCGAGGAACAGTCTCCCGAACATCCGTTCCGACCGATCCCCAACGGAGAGTTCGAGTTCATCCCTCTGGGTGACGATCCTGGAAGAACAGTAAAGATAGGCAAGGGATTGCCCGAGGAAACAAGGGAGAAGCTCGTGACATGCCTCAAGGACAACTCCGACCTCTTCGCATGGAACGCCGCAGAGATGCCCGACCTGGATCCTGAGATCGCGTGTCACCAGCTAGCTTTAGATCGGGCAGTCAAGCCCATAACACAGCGTAGGCGCAAGCAGTCCCCCGAGAAGGCGGAGGCTGCCGAGCGAGCTGTAAAAGACCTCTTAGAGGCAAATTTTATTTCTGAAGCCCAGTACACAACCTGGATCTCTAATGTAGTCCTCGTTAAGAAAAATAATGGAAAATGGCGCATGTGTGTTGATTATACTGATCTTAATAGGGCTTGCTCCAAAGATGTTTTCCTTCTTCCTAACATAGATAAGCTCGTTGACAATTCTGCAGGTTTTAGACTCTTGTCCTTCATGGACGCATACAGTGGATATAATCAAATCCCTATGTCGGACACGGACAAGAGACACACGGCGTTCATGACCCCGACCGGAAATTACTATTACAACGTAATGTCGTTCGGACTCAAGAACGTCGGGGCCACATACCAGCGCATGATGAACAAAGTCTTCAAGGAAGAAATAGGGGATATGCTCGAGGTATACATGGACGACATGATCATCAAGTCACACGAGGAAGTCGACCATGCTCGACACCTATGCAAAGTCTTCGAGCAGGCTAGACAATGCAAAATGAGATTTAACCCTGAAAAATGCACGTTCGGAGTACGGGCAGGAAAATTCCTGGGTTTCTACCTCACCGAAAGGGGTATCGAGGCCAACCCCGACAAATGCCGGGCGTTCTCGGAATTTCCAACCCCGAGGACCAAAAAATCAATCCAATCCCTCAACGGAATGCTCGCCTCACTCTCCCGTTTCATTGCCAAATCCGCCCAGCATGCACTGCCATTCTTCAGACTCCTTCGTAAGGAAGCCAGCTTCGAGTGGACCGACGAATGTGAACGGGCACTACTCCATTTAAAGAAGGTTCTCTCTGAACCCCTGGTCCTATCACGACCATTAGAAAAAGAGACCTTATACATGTATCTGTCCGTGGCAACCAAGGCCGTCAGCGCCGTCCTAATAAGGGAAACCGACGAAGGACAAAAACCCATCTATTTTACGAGCAAAGCGCTCCAAGGTCCCGAACTTAGGTACCAACAAATTGAAAAAGTCACCCTGGATCTCATAAATGCGGCAAGGAGACTACGTCATTACTTCCTCGCGCACACGATCAAAGTAAGAACCGACCAGCCAATCAAACAGCTTCTCGGACGACCAGATATGTCCGACAGAATGCTCAAATGGTCGTTGGAACTCTCCGAATTCGACATACAATACGAAAATAGAAAGGCCTTGAAAGCCCAAGCACTGGCCGACTTCTTCGCGGAAATGACCCACAGCTCGACCCCAACAGACGACTCTCATAAATGGACGATCTTCGTCAACGGCGCCTCCAGCACGACAGGCAGTGGAGCTGGGATCATCCTCGAGAATGAGGATGGGATCCTGATCGAGGTATCACTAGCACTTGCCTTCCCGACGTCGAACAACCAAGCCGAGTATGAAGCTTTCATCACCGGTCTAAGATTAGCCGAAGACCTAGGAGAAAAGGAAGTAAAAATATCGACGGACTCCAAACTCGTGGCATCACAAGTACGAGGAGAGTATCAAACCAATAATGACAACCTTGTCGAGTACCTGGCCTTGGTCAAAGAAAGACTCAAAAAATTCGAGAAGTGGGAAGTACAGCACGTACCTCGCGAGCATAACACACGGGCCGACATCTTATCAAAACTAGCTAGCACGAGAAAGAAGGGCGGGAACAAATCCGTAATTTAAGAAATCCTTCCCCGACCTAGTATCGAAAAACCACCTCCTCCACTCGAAGTCAACGCGATCGGGGATGCTCACTGTTGGATGACACCTATCTATAATTACCTAACGAAGGACGAGCTCCCCGTTGACCTAAAAGAGGCGACCACCACCAAACGGAGGGCGTGCTCATACGTCCTCCTCGAAGGGAAACTCTACCGCAGGGGATTTTCCATCCCATTACTCAAGTGCGTCGAGGAAGAGAAAGTCCTCGACATACTGTGAGAAATACACCGAGGAATAAACGCCCAACATCCCGGCGGGCGATCACTCGCACGAAAAGCCCTTCGAGCAGGCTACTACTGGCCGACCATGCAACATGACTCCAAGGAACACGTAAAAAAATGCGACAAATTCCAACGGCATGCCGACATGCACCTCGCACCCCCGAATGAACTAAAAACACTCTCTTCTCCATGGCCCTTCGCATGGTGGGGCATGGACATCCTCGGACCTTTTGTGACCGGATCGTACCAGAATAAATATCTCATCGTAGGGGTAGATTATTTTACCAAATGGATCGAAGCAGGGGCGTTAGCTAAAATAACAGCACAGAACATTCTTTGATTCTTTAAACGCAATATCCTCGCTCGGTTCAGCGCGCCCCAAGTCCTCATCACGGACAACGGAACACAATTCACGGACGGGGGATTCCAAGACTTCGTCGCGAGCTTAGGTACTAAGCAACATTTCACATCCGTCGAGCACCCTCAAACCAACGGGCAAGCGGAAGCGGCCAACAGGGTAATCCTGCGCGGACTCAAACGCAGGCTCGGTGAGGCGAAGAGGGCGTGGGTCGAAGAGTTACATAGCGTCCTATGGGCTTACCATACGACACCCCACTCCACAACCGGGGAGACCCCATTCCGACTAACTTACGGCACCGAGGCAGTCATCCCGGTAGAAATAAGAGAACCGACGAGATGTATAGAAGAACCCCTAGACGAGGAAATGAACGACAAGGCACTCAGAGCCGAACTGGACCTCGTCGATGAGATCCGCTCTAAAGCAGCCTTTAGAGAAATATCCCTCAAACAAAAAATAGCCTTGCGCCATGACGCGAAGGTCATAAAAAGAGAGTTCCAGGTGGGCAGCCTTGTCCTCAGAAGAAACCAGAAAAACCCAAGAGAGGGTAAACTGGCCGCCAACTGGGAAGGCCCCTACCGCGTCCGCGACAAGAGGAGCAACGGGGCCTATTATCTAGAAAACCTACAAGGCGAAGAACTCGCTCGACCATGGAATGCAGAGAAACTTAGACAATATTACAGCTAAATATGTCACGGGGGACGTGGGAGGTACGACCACGCTCTTCGTCTCCAAAACGACAGAGAGGAACCTTACGACCCAGTCCGGACACAACCCTCCCCGACAGTTGGGATCTCAATCGAGCACCAACGTCGAAGTACCGAGACCGGCAGGGTGCCCAGCTCGCGATGGGAAAGCCCAAGCCTTGGAGCCGGAGTTCCGAACATCGAACCCGGTTTTCGATCCAAACGGGCACGACGCCTGACACCTGTTGGTTCCCTAAACCGAGGAGACTAACATGGTCGAGCAGAAAACAGTTCATGAATATAAAACATGATAAATAACCGAACAAGAAGAATAATCAAAAACAACATTCATATATTAAGCAAACTGCCAAAGCCAAGTACACCCGAAGGCCAAAATACATACGCCCGAAGGCCAAAGTACATAAAAAAAGGCACGCAGGCCATACATAAAAAAGGCACGCAGGCCATATAGACAACAAACCAAAAAAAAAATTCTTCAAGACTCCGCCCGGAGCTCCTCTTCAACATTCTCCACTTCCTCCTCTCCCTTATCGTCTCCCGGCTCTTCCTCGGCTTCAAAAGGGCACACTATCTCCCCCTCCTGGACACAGTAGTTATAGGCTGACCCCTCTGTCACCAATTCAGGATTTAAAACCCTCAGTTGTTCGACGGCGTTGTCAAAACCCTCCTTAAACATAGCCACGAGGTCCTGGTTGAGAGAGCAAATGTGCCCCAGCAGCTCACCACGGGAACCAAGAGCGAGCTCATCCACGGTCTCATCAGCTAACGGACGGACCTTATCTTCGAGCGAAGCGAGCTGAGTACGCAATCCAGCATTCTCCTCAGCCACCTTCTGATGCCCGGCTATCTGTTCCTCCAAATTCACCTTGGTCGCCCTCAGCTGATCCCGCTCCTTCTCAACCTCCTCCAGCTCTTTTTTCAGCCCCTCCTGAAGCTGGTGTTCCTCCTTGTAGTCCGACAAGTCCTTAGACAACTTGTCCTTCTCAGACCGGACCTGTAGGAGAGCGTCTTCCAGTGAGGCAGTAGAAACCAAAGTATCAGTTAAGACCATAGCCGTTTCCATCACCCGGATGACAGCGACCAAGTCCCTTGCCAGCTCCTTACGCCGGACACCAGCCTCTTGGTTCAGAATAGCCCTTTCTTCGGGCGCTGGCACCGCAATCGCATCCTCGGCCTTGAAGAAGGTCCGCTCCACGTAACAAGGGGGCAATAGGTAGTTGCCAGGTCCGCCCGGACTCCCACTCCCCCCCAAGGTCGACCTCGAAAGAGTCCCCTCTGGACGCTTCCGCTTGTGGAGAGGAGAGGCTGATAGAGGCGGGTTGTCGGGTATGTTGATTGTAGATGCCCGAGGAGGAGAGGAGGGCACTGGACTCGCTGTGTTCGAGGTCCCAACCCCAGAGTCCCCAGCTGTCACCTAAGCACGAGGCGCAGTTTTCTTCTTCTTCTTGGGCGCCCTGTCCGGCGCACCAACCTGGTTGGCCAGCTTAAGGACCCGGTCAAGAGCAGTGGGCATAGCACCTGCAAAACAAAGCACATGAACATTAGCGGGCGAAGACATAGACAAAAATAAGAACATGTAAAACACCTACTCAATAATTCCAGGGCCTTCTCCTCGGTCCTACACTCGAGCAAAGCCTTGGTGTTAATGATACGGGCCTCGGTGATCGGCATCCCGACCTCGTCAAGGTAAGGCACGCCCTTTCGATTCGTCCAGACCGCCAGATTGAAGCTCCGCACATACTCAACCAACTTCTTATACGCGAGCCTATCCTCGACACCGAGCATTGCAAACTTAATCCTATAATGGGCGGTAGTGAGGTCGAAATGATCGCGCTGCCACCTCAACGGTACCTTTGACATCAATTTCTCCTCCCCATTTGCTTCCCGTTTGTAGTAATAAAGGGAGTGCAGGGCGGCACGGGTGATCGGTCTCACCACATACCACTGACCCTTAAAATGATGGGCAGAATCCACATATGTCTTGAACAGACGCACGGGCTGCTTAAAGGAAACCCAGCTGTGTCGCCCACGAAGACCGAACCGCTGGAGGTGGAAGACGTGGAAGAAAAGGGCTCGAGTGCACCCAATGCCGAGGAAGCGGCAGACCAACTCAAACGCCCGCATGAAAGCAAGGGCGTTAGGGTGTAGCTGAGACGGCGCCAGCCGAAGCCACTTGAAGATGGACATTTGAAAAGAATTGAAAGGCAGCCTGATCCCCGCCTCCCGGAAAGCGAACTCGTACATCGTGAACTGCTTCCCCGGGAAATGATGACATATCCGGTCTGCCTCTTTAGGAGCGTGGCACTGCCAGTTCTCAGGATCTTCCCGGCTTCTATCCTCCACCACAGCATAAGCAGGAATTGCCTCGTCACAAAAGTAGGATTCCTCATCCAAGGGTTCGTCCGCAACCCAGGAGAGGTCATTCTGCCCGAATGATGAGGCATGTTCAGTGCCGTCCCTGGCACTCCCATCCCCGACGGGTAAACGCGTGATGGCCGCATCTTCGGACTGTGGCCTGGAGTCTTCTCTCCTCGGTCGTAAACGCCCGGTTGCACCTGAAACGCAGACAGAAAGAGTGAATTCAACGTCATATCAAATCCACCCTTCCACCGCAGGTCAAGTAAAAGGGCGTAGAAGCAACGGTCACAGACACCAGTGTGAAACTCCACCCACCACCACCAGGCCCGGTGGAGAACTTTCACACGTGTTCGGCGCAGGAATACGCACGTTCTTATTCCCCAGGCAAAAATCTCATATGCACTTATGCAATTTTTGCCCGACGCATGAAATTCCTGCCCGGGACAGTGTAACCCTAACCCTATTTTTCCATCTACAGTCTATTTCACTATTCCTAAGTTAAATCTAACCAACCTATCACAAATACAACATACATTCGCAGACATTTAACACAAAAAAGTGGAAAATAGAGGATTAAGGAAGCAAAAATGTTACCTGACATATTGAGAATCAAGAGAGAGACGGTGGCGCGCGAGTAGCAGCGGTGGTTCAGGCAGCGAGACGGGCGGAGACAGGGAAATTCGTCAGAGCTTCCGGTGGACGTATGAGCGAAAAAGTGAAAATGAAGTCACTCAACTTCCTTTTATAATCCCAGGCGCGTGGATCAACGCGCTAGGTCATCATTACCTACTGCCTACGCCGCCGTTTACACACTAAACGAAGCGACGCCATTAATATTGAAACACATCAATCCATAAAGAAACTGAAACGACGTCGGGAAGCTATCCACCTCCCCGACTCCATAGAACGTCCCGTCTCCGTACGAAGTCCTCGACCTCTACAGAAACAACATGTCTCCGTACGAAGTCCTCGACCTCTACAGAAACAACATGTCTCTGTACGAAGTCCTCGACCTCTACAAAAACAACACGTCCCCGTACGAAGTCCTCGACCTCTACAGAAAAAGCACATATTCGTCGATGACCTTCGTCCTCGACACTGTCGGAGTATCAAGTGCCCAAAGAGAAAGGAATGTTGCGGGCAGTTCTACTGAAATATTCCCTGCCACACGTCTGTTGTCTTATCCTCGACATGAGTACCCCGGTTGCAATACAAGTCATCACTCCAACTCAGAGACTCGACTTGGGGGGCTCTTGTTCCGGACTGGGCCGTAAGGTCATACAGGGCACGACCCAATATATGTCGGGCAAAAGCCCATGTGCTCGAGCAGGTGAACTTCTTGTATGAATCACCTACTGATACGACGGGCACATGCTGATGACGGGCAGAGAGCATGTCTGCCAGCTCATCTGCCATGCCACCCAACTGCCCTTCATTATCTCCTGAAAGATAGGGGCGATTGGACCAGGGGGCAGACCTTTGGTCTAGGTCTTCACGCTTCTTACGCGTCCCTTGGCAGCTCCTCCTTGGGCCTAGCCAGATTAGGCCCATTGAGGGGCCTTGGCCCAGCGCTGGGGGCATATTATAAATACCCTTTCTTAGTAAAGGGTCAGGTATTCTAACTCACTCTGAATTAACCTTAACATTCTGTACCTCTTCTGACTTAAGCATTGGAGTGCTTTGCAGGTACACCCCCTTTCTCATTTCATTCTCTGGCCCATTCATCAAGTCCTTGGAAGGCCCTTCTGATCAGGTAAGATCATATATATATATATATATATATATATATATATATATATATATATAATCAAGCATATTCATTATGCATACTTCCACCATTTCCATCACTCCACATAAACATACATATTCATGTTTACTCATCAATGCACAAATACTAAGATGATCAATTGAGTCAAACAACTAACTTCTGATGATTTAAGAACATTTGATATGACATCCAATTAATGATCCAGCCTCTTCTGTTTCAGTTTTGACACTTTTCAAGTTATCATGCCACCTTGATAACTCTTCAACCCTAAAAGAACAAGATTTTCATGCTCTCATAAACTTGATTAACCCACCAAGTTTGATTAAGAAACCTTCATCCTGTGTTGTAGCACTATACTGACTTCCAAACATTCTTAAGAAGTGATTTCATGACTTCTTTAAGCTTAATGATCGTGGGTCTTGATATCGTTACTCCTTAGTTCAGAACTAAATTTAACCACGAAGTATCCTCCAACTGAGTGATGATTTGAACTTCCTTTCCTAGGGTCTTCACGAGCCATACTAGATTCTATTCAAGAATCTCTCTGGATGAAACATAAGCCTTTGCTCTTTCTGCCTGAGGAGAGTTACCAACACCTTAGGTCAACATCCTATGGTTTGGTTTCTTGAGTCTATGCAACTCTTTCCCTTGATCTGACAACTCACTCCTAGAATCATTGGGGTCTTGCCACAATCTATCTTGAGGAATGATTTAACATCTGATTGAACATTTGTTACTCTAAAGTCTTCCATGATGATCTTGAATGTACTCATTCTCTAGGTTGAAGCTAGGGATGCCATACCTCATGATGATCCTTCAGTTGTCAAAAGCTCCAGATGTAAGGATAATCACTTAAATACTTGTGACTTTCACAAATAATAATTGATCTTAAATCCTTATCAATATCTTTTGATGGTAGATCAACTTCATCATATCCAATGTTGAGATATCCTTGACTCAACTTGCCTTCAGCTGACTATCTTATCTTTGTCTTCAATGAGGACCTCCCTCTATTTCATTGAGGTTTTCTTGCAGACATAATCAATCTTTAGGTTGAACAAGAATCTTCCTCTAGTAAGTCATGGATGGTGAAAATAAATCACCTCCACTTTCTTCAGATTGATGATTTCCACCCTTTTAACTAAGAGAACCAGAAGTCTTTAGAACATTATCTTCAGTATGAATATCAAGTCAGGACAACATGCTACCGATCAGGACTATGAATGCCTTTATGAGTGGACTTGAGATAAATCTCAAGTATCTTTGACATATTCTTTCATGATTAAGTTGTTCATAGACCAAGAATTGACAAACAAGGTCTTAGTTAGTCTCCCTCCAATCTGACTTCAAGATGCATGACAAAACCTCCCCTCGAAGAACTAAGATAACACCAACAGCAGTCACCAACCCTCTTTATTCCTTTGTACACGCCTTTGGAATGATTAGGTTTCTATTACACTGACATATTCAAGAACACACACAAGGTTAAGAATAGATTTCACCATTTATTCTCTCTAGACAACATTTATCTCCATCTGTTCCCAAGAATAAGTCTTTATCAGCAGCACAATCAGAGAACCAAGAACTCTAATAATTCTTACAATCAAAACCACAAGCAGCGGAAAACCAATGAACAACATCAACAATCTTCAATTAAGATGTCACCACATCTTCTTGGACATAATCAACGAGCAACAACAACAGAATAATTTATAGAAGATTTGAACAACAACCAAGTTGTTCCCTTTGACCTAGAACACTCACCCGTTCATCAATACTCTTCAACTATATCAGAATGGATGACCATAATAACTTCTCTAGTTTAACACCAGAAAGTATCTCTCAAGGATCTCATCCAGAAACAGACAGGATACCTGCTCTGATACTAATTGAAATTC
The DNA here is from genome assembly GCA_963966055.1 of Lathyrus aphaca. NCBI lineage: Eukaryota > Viridiplantae > Streptophyta > Magnoliopsida > Fabales > Fabaceae > Lathyrus > Lathyrus aphaca. Next base: position 212,251,837 of record OZ014525.1, on the reverse strand, counting down.
TGGTACGCAGATCACAGATGTCTAAACTACTTTCCGAGACATTGAAATCTGCTATGAGTTAAAAAAAGGTTCATATGTGCATCCTGATATTCATCAATATCAGCGCATATACATGTTAGATGTCCCAACATCTTTCTTGACATGTTTTTGTTTACATTACTATATCTTAGTTATATAATTGCATAATGATAAAACACCATAATTTGTTAACCTAGTTCGGTTAAACTCACCTACTCTGGGGGATCCCAATCCAGGAAGAAGATTACACTATAAGTGGATTATTGATTGTACAAAACGCTCATTGTAGAGGTATACACATACCCTTTTACCTAATCCTACCCAATGTAATTCATTACCGAAGAAACCCATTTATTGGTACGAGAAACCCATCTCACTTCCTCATTGTTGCACTCGCCACAACGGTATCCGGTTACACCCAACAACTCCATCATGTTGCACTCCCGCAACTTTACTAGTCACGAAAGTCCTTATTTCTATGCAATGATCATCCAACTCTCTTTGGCTTGTTATTCTGATGGGACATATTTCCAAGCATTGTCCAAGAACATTATACAATTCATTACCTAAAGGTTTCTGAATTTGTATCATCAACTGTGTTTATCTCATTGTATCCTGCTGATACAAGGGTGACTCACAACACACGAAAGCCAACGACTTTCAAACCCTAAACCTTATTTTCTGTTTTTAGAAAGTGTTTACAAGGATTAGTTATTCTGCCCTAGGTCTAAGGAATTCTATTTATAATCTTCTGCTAATCCATCGACTTTTATCTTCTGTCTTCTGATTCGTTGATTTGTTAGAAAGAATATTGGAGAAGATTTAAACCGAATTTAAATCTTCTTTTGTAACAGTCCAGGATGTCGAGTCTTCAGGTTGCGACATCTTCTTTGACATCTTTGTCTTTGGCATATTTCTTCACACTTGCGCATTCCTAGTTTTCTTCATCTTTGTCAGTACTTTATTTTACCAATATTTAGTCAAACCTATGGAGCTTTCAGGGCACAAAAGGAAGAAAATCATACTGGAAGAATCGTGGTTGCGATGTGTTTATCGTGGTTGTGATGATATCACATTGTGATCACAATACAGAGTGGAGTGATTGTGATGGATCACTTTTCTGGGATTTTTCTGAAGTGTTATGACACGTTATTTTTGCTATAAATAGGCTTTTCAAGTACAAAATTAATGGATCTGCACTTTTTACTCCAGAGTGATGTCAAAAAGTCCTAAGAATGTAGTTTTGAGAGCATTGGAAGGCATTGGATGTCAAACTCTTCAAGGATTTCACATGTAATCATCTTCTAAACTCTTGGTATTTTATTATATTACTATGAGAAGCTAAATTACTCTAGATTAAGTTTTACCTTATGAACTAGTTTTGAACCTATTGGATTATATGTTTAGTTTGATGTTTTAAGAATAATTGAATTTATATTTTCTATTTAATTGTATTTGTTCTTAATGCTTATTATTTGTGAACACATTGATGATATGAACTGAGATGGGTAGGGATCACTGGCATTAAACCTATGAGTCTAAACTAGGATAATTATTCTACTTTTTCCGGTTGAATAGGGATAAGAGACCACTAGTAGTGGCTTTTGATTTAACGCACCACAATAACGCCTAACTTCACTTTCACTGACTAAATATGGATAAAAAGTCACTAGTAAAAATTAGTGAATTATACAACAAGGGATTGCGTATAGTGGCTTTGTTAACTCACCATAAAAATATAATGACTTTACCATTCATCTAATGTACTAAACATCAACAATGGATAAATAAAGGGCTCATGGTAAAATCTAGTTGCTTTTCTCATATTGAATCTAAAACAAATTTACTTTTCATAAAATAGCTTGAAACCCCCCCCCCCCCTCCCCCAACCTTTACTTTTTTAATTATTACAATCGTAGTTTTGTTAAATAGCAATCCATGTGGATAAAATATTTATTTTTATTACTTCGACACTATCGGTATATTTGCCGAGAAGTCATCGAAGATCTATAAGAAGTAAGAACATATGGAGATGAGGGTGAGAATTTTAATAATTTATCGAAGAAGGTGATTTACCATGTCAATCAAATGGATGAACACAAATATGTTGAGAAAGAAGATGTTGATTAAGAAGGTGATGAATAAGAGGAAGTTGAAGGTGAAAAGAATGTTGAAGAGGTTGAATCCCTACAAGAAATGAAGGCCAATGACGAGGATGATTCAAAGTAAGCAATTACACCATAAGGGTTGGATCAAATGATCACTAACAAAGATTTGAAGAAATACGAACTAATAAATTAGGAATGGGAAACATGTACCAGAGAATTGTCATGCCATACAATTCCCTAATATTGACTAAAGACAATTCACAAAAATCTTATGTACCGTTTGGATGATGTGACAAAAGTTGTCACTATAACGTCTCTATAAGAGAGAAAATGAAAAGCTACGCGTCTCCTCCAAAACAAATGACCAAGAGGATGTAAATTATTGTTGTTGTTCTAGAGGAGGAAATTCATGTTGCTGAATTATGGAAGTTGGGTGGAAAGGGCGAGGAAGCAAATAAGAGGAAAAAAAATGAAAAGACTGGAACAAGAAAAGAAGTAGGCGTGTGACCTTAATGGTATTGATTTTTCAAACAACCAACTAAAATCGTTATTAATGTAGTTTATTTTAATTTTTGTCATGTTGTGCCTTGTCTGATCCATTTATAACTTTGTATTGTGAGAACACAATTCTTATTTTAAATTAGGAGGTATAACACATATATCTTTAAATTAATTTTTTTTAATGAAGTAATTGATGTTTAATGTTAATCTAGATAAAAAAAAATTAATTTCAATTTACTTATTTATATAAGAATATCAAGACTACATGCATGACACGTGTTTACAAAATTGTCTGAATTAATCTTATTCTTGATGAAATCCAAATGTACATTTTTATATACCTATAAACTAATTAGTTCTTTGACTTTCGAATTTTAGCTCATCGAGAATTGAGCCCCTAAAATTCGAAAACCTTCTTTTGAATTTATATGCTTCGAGGATGATATAGAATGTCATCAAATACTGTCTTCGAATTCGAAATCACATTTGTTCTTTTGATCTCGAAATTTTAAATTTGTATATCTTTTAAGAATCTAAATTTAGAGACATCTTAATTTAAGATTAATATAAATACTAACAACAAAACCTACATCTACACATTGCTAATTGAAAATCAAAAGTTGAGGTTCATCCTAAGTCTATACCACCCTTTCTTGAAAGCACCTACAAACATCCATCCACTTGTCACCAAAAATCTTTTACATTCAATTCTCTCCATATCATGTACTTCCCTTTCATGATCTTTTGTTCTTGAATCAACAAAAATAATTTTCGACATAGATGTAATTTCCTTTGTATAATCTTGCATGAAATTAAGTATGATAGATAAACAAAAAAAATGTGTGATGATAGATAAACTTCACTTTGCTCTTTAATTTCATTTGTCTTGTGGTTTGTGTTTTATATAGTTGATTTTGAGGTTGTAATTTTAACTACATTCTTGGTAACAAGACCTTGATGATTCATTGGTTGAAAATTAAGATGTTTGTTAATTATGGAAATTTTTGTTTGTTTGTTGTAGTACTAAACTAAAATGTATATTTAGGGAATTTGAGTGATTTAGATTATTGGTTAGTGTCTATTTTTGGATGGGATGAGAACAGAACATGTTAATTTGTTGTGCTATGTTTCATGAGAGTTAATAACTTATTAGTTAGTTAATTTGAAAGTAATCAAGTGAGTTCATTAAATTCATCCTTTAAAGATAAACAAATGAAATGTCGTGGATTCTCTTATCTTTGATGTCTCTAAATTTTATTTTAGTTTATAAAATGTAGTTATAGTGCATTCATTAATTATAATAAGTGTTTGTAAATAGGTATGTATAAACTATTTTTATATATGCTATAAATTATTTTTATAATTTATTTTGAATAATTTTGAAAATAAATTTTAAAAATATTATAAAAAAGAATTAAATAAATTTGTAATTCCGTCTAAAATTTAAATATATCAAATTTTTGTTTTTAATCTCATATTAATGTCCGTTGACGGAGGATGGCATGACACGCCATATGACGCTCATGTGGCGTGACACATGACATGTTATATTCTCTTACATTAATAAATCAAATAGAGATAGAAATATTGAACACTAAGTCCGACACAAAAATTGAAAAAAAGAAGAATATATATATATATATATATATATATATATATATATATATATATATATATATATATATATATATATATATATATATATATATATATATATATATATATATATATATATATATATATATATATATATATATATATATATATATATATAAACTCAATATTCTTAAAGAAAAGTTCAAAATTTATCACTAAAATCGATATAAAAGATGAAGATTTATGGTAGAAACCATAAATCTGTCACTAAAACCTAAAATGCTTTCCTAAAATCCAGAATCCTTCAATAAAACCCAAAAAAAAAAATAAAACCTAAAATGCTTTCCTAAAACTTAGAATCCGTCAATAAAACCCAAAAAAAAAAAAAATTCAAATCATGAATATTGAAATTTTTTATTTTACTAATAATTATTTTCAACATTATAACATTCATTTTATTTAATATAATAAAATCCAAAAAAATAATTTAGAAAGATCACAATTACATTACTAATATATATACTTTATTAAATAAAATCAACTACAATTAATTTTTAAAAAAATATAACATGAATGACATATGCTAACAAAGAGAAGATATGATGTGCACTTCATGCTTAAAAATGGATGACATAGTGCAAATATTACTACTGACATCATCCCACGAAACACATACATCAACAAATCTATATATCATGGAGCTCATTTAAACCAAGCACGAGTTTGAAAGATATTTACATATTCAATTACAATATTTATTCATAAAGAATTTCCATTTTTTAATAAATTTGTTCTTTATATATATATATATATATATATATATATATATATATATATATATATATATATATATATATATATATATATATATATATATATATATATATATATATATATATATATATATATATATATATATATATGTATAAAATACCTTTCTCAAGAAAGCGATCCCTAAAAAGTTTGTATAAACTAATTATGTGGAAATTATTGAAATGATCCTCCTAACCATATCGATTGGATATTAATAGCCAAGACTCTAGGCCGAATTAAAAGAAGGAAATAATTTTTCCACAACTTCCTAACGAGTTCATGTGGGTAGCGGATGAACGGTTTCTTAATAGGGGGAGCAGTTTTCTAATTATTCTTACCCAAAATTAGTTCTTTCAGGGACACCTTACTGACTACATACTGAGACGATTAACTTTTGATGGACATGTGCTTGGTTCGGGCGACTGAAGCTCTAGATAAGGAACTCGTGGCTCGCCTTTTCACGCACACGTGTTTTGTATTATGGCCCTTCCATAACACCTTTAAGCTTATTGAGTAATGAATTGCTTCTTTTTAAATTTCAATCACAATTTTCCCAGTTCACATTCCCTCAAGCACAAGGTCTAAGAAGGGATAAATGAGTAGACAAGGTAGACCACGATCCCTTTCTATGCAAGAGTTATAAAGGTTAGTCTATCACATGAAACTTATAAAGGTGAGTCTCTCACGTGATACATGTAAAGGTGTGTCCTTCGGACAAGACTTGTAAATACGAGTCCCTCAAAGAAGACTTGTTAAGATGAGCCTCTCAAGAGAGACTTATAAAGGTGAGTCCCTCATGTGAGAATTGTAAAGGTTAGTCCCTCGATGAGACTCGTAAATACAATTCCCTCATGTGAAACTTGTAAAAGTGAGTCCCTCAAGAGAGACTTGTAAAGGCGAATCCCTCATGAGAGACTTGTAAAGCTGAGTCCACCCAGTCTAACTCTTAAGCCATTTCTTTTATACTATCTGTTTTGTTTCCATGTTAGAGGAATTTTGTAACATCGCCCTTTGGAGTTTTTTAATGGTAATATTTATGCCTTTGGAGGTATGTTTCTTGATTTCATGTTATTCTTGTTATTTGAGTTGGTGAAAACACCTCTCGAGGCTTAGACTTGATGGGTCGCGATAATTTTGAGTCCTGACTCGAACAAGATAGCCTCTTAGGGCAGTCTCGACTTCTTATCTATAAACAAGGTCTAGGAAGGGCAGTGTGATTTAAATCCATGAAACTTTAATATCTTTCTTTAAAGAAGCACATCTCTAAGATGAAGATTAAGGATCAAGTTTATCAATAATAGCTTAGAGGGTGAGTACCTCGAGTAAATCTTGAGACAAGTCCCTCACATGCATCATTTAATGCTTCTGAAAATCAGATGATCCATGTTCTAAATTTCCTCCAAAGATTATGTGATAACTCTTGCTAATGACTTAAGGAAAATACAAGCATCATGTTCTCCAAGACTAATCCACTTATCAGGTTTCATAGAATCCAAAGAGATGGGAAAATATTTAGCAACCTCTTTGACAGGTAGAAGACCAAAGGTGATGTGTTATCAATACTTAATTGATCAGGTCAAAGCTAAGTTGGCAGCTTGGAAAGGGAACCAACTATCACTTGCTGGTAGAGCCACACTTGTAAAATATGTAATTGAAGCAATCCCTACATATCCAATGATGAATGGAGTTGTTCCAAAAAACTTGCTTGAAAATAATTCAAAGAATTTAAATGAGCTTTATATGAGGGGCGACATTGAAGAGAACAATAATATGCATAGTGCCAAGTGGGATGTCACAACTAAACCCAAGAAAAGAGGAGCTCCAAGTATGAGAAACCTAAAGGACACGAATAAAGCTTGCCTTCTCAAACTTGGATGGAAATTTAAGAATAATGATAAGTCCTTATGGTTTCAAGTTATGAAGGGTGAATATGCTAGAAGCAGTAGTCCGAATTCCGTGGAAACAAAAACAAAAAGGGGGTACAAAACCAACAATGAAGACATTGAAGATTACGTTCTTCCAATTAATCTTAGTACTAACATAAAACAAACTTTGCACACAATTATTATGAAAATGTGAAGTTTCAAAACAAAGCAATGAATAGACTCAACCAAGCTCATCAAACTAGGTGGAAATTTCCAGGTTATGATTGGATTAGATTGAATACAAATGGTGCAATGAAAAATCTTGGCACATCAGGATGTGAGGGGCTCCTTAGAGACAACAAAAGAGATCAGAGAGATGGTTTTGCAAAGAAGTTTGGCAATTGTCAAGTTGGAAAGATAGAACTTTGTGAATTGTATGAAGGTCTAAATTATGTGTATGACAAAGGATACAAGAAAGATGAATTACATATAGACAGTATGGAGGTCTTCAAGGAAATCAACACCGATGATATGACGATGAGAATGAGATGACGATTAATTCATCAAATCAAAAGTATGATTAAGCGTGATTGAGGGATCCAAATCAATCATATTTATCGTAAAATAAATAGATGTACATATATTTTGGCAAGTATGGTGCAAACATTAATATAGATTTTCAAAGTAGAATACTTTTCTTAATAAAAAAGAAGGTATGTATTAATTCAAAAACGCAAAAAGGTATAAGACGATTGTTAGGATCTAGCCCTCAAGAAAGATAAAATGAAACAAAAACTGAAACTAGAACATCATTAACTCTGCTATGTATACTCTAAGTTTCCCACTATACCACCCCTAGAAACAATCATGTTTATAATATCATTTACTATCACATTATTAGCTACAATATTACCATAACAAACATCATTACATCCAAACACCATAGATAGTTTCAGCTGCAGCTAGCCTTAAGATGGAAGCTCTCCATCTTTACCTTTTGTACACCGAATGAACCAATCAAGCTCTTCCTCCCAATTATGGAATGTGTGCTTCACTTGAATTCAATCAAGAACCTTAGCCTCAATGGCCTATAATTCTAAACATTCAAAAAATAAATAATTCATCGATTCCTCATTCAAGCAAAAACAACAAATATTGTTAGGCAGACACCATACCAGACCTGAGCAAGCGTTGTTTTGAAAGAAGTATAATACTTGTCCTAGAGTTGACTTCTTAATACTTGTTTTTAATTTTTAAAATATGTTTTTTTTTGTAATCAAGTGATATATAGATAAATGAGTACAAAGGGTACTCCACCTGAAAACAAAATGGGGGGGGGGGGGGGGGTCAAGACAAAGTTTGCTGCAACAAAAAAGATATTACAAACCAAATCGCACTAAGACAAGAAAAACAATGAGTCATTGTCAAACTCGTATAAGTTGCAATTAGGATGACTACTTTCCCCCATCAAAGACCGTTTTCAAATGGATATCTTAATCTTCCAAACCAAGTCTAAAATATTCCAATGTGAATTGAAAAAAAATGATCTCATTCCTAATCAACCAAATGTTCCAAACAACCGCCAACCACAAACTTCCTTCTCTTCCTTTCGCCACATTTACGACTTTACAAAAGGCAAACCAATCTAAAAAGCTTCCTTTGAGGTCCAAAGCTACGTCCTCCTTAAAATCTAACCAACCCGAAATTTCCAACCAAACTAGACTAGCCACCACACAATTTAACAAAAGATGATTTAAAGTCTCGGGAAACAACAAACAAAAAGGACATAATTAAGAGGTATACTGTAAACACCCCAAATTTGCCCTCACTCATTCACACCATGGCTTGTGATCATTTCATATACATAAACTCAATCATAGCATCTCATATCACATTTTTGATTCACTGCATAGATTCAAAGTCATCTGCATCTAGGGTTTGTGATCTGAGCAATCCAAGAGCTTCTTGAGCCACTCCAAAGGTCATCAACCACTTCAAAGGGGTCCATGTATGTTCAAGCATCATATTATATCCTCTCAGAGTCAAGAATGTCAAAGAATCACAAGAACTGAAAATGGCATGGAGGCAGAGCCAGGTTTGACTGCACAAATGACCTAGAATTAGGGTTTTGGTTTCAGAGGCCATAACTCCAATTTTTTTGGTCATTCTTGTTTCTATTGGTCTCTATATGGTATGGGGAGTGTGCATATCAATTTTCATGAAGAAATTCCATGGGGAAGTCATCTGATCAAGAGTTGACTTTCCAAGCAAGTCAATGCAAAATCAGGGCATCTGAGGCCCTCAATGACCCAACCAAAGGGTGTTCTTCATAATTTTGATTGTATAAGATCTTTATTTGATCATATAAGAGGTTGGAAGTTCACAAAATTGGAGAATTTCAAGTCTTTTGTAAAGTTGACTTTTTGGGCAAGTTTGACTTTTAATGAAAATGTCATTTTATGCAACTTTTTCAACCTTTACTTTTTGATTCAAGAAAGCTTCAAATGGAAAAACTTTGGTCATGAAAGTTGTAGAATAGATATTTCCCTTTTCAAAAAGTACAAGAACATGACCTAATTCATTTTTGATCAAAAGTTATGGCTTGTCAAAGTTGGCTAAAATCACAAAATTTCAAAGTTTCTACCAAAGAGGTATTTTGCAAAATGACTTGATCAAGTGTTCTAAGGCTAACAAATGCACTTCTAATCCACACAATATGATCACACAACATTCAAAAATCAGAATGGGCCAAGGAATCACATGTTTCATGGCTTATGGATCAAGTTTCTTTCATAAGAACCAAAGGCAAGGCAAGTTGCAAAAGTCATCATAGCTCCTCACCCACTTGCTGGCTAGTTTGCTGAACCACCCTAGCCCTTTTCCCTCATCATGCTGCGCAGCACACCCTCCTTGTACTAGGCTAGCAAGTTGCCCATGCCCTTCTTACACAAAAGTTGACATTTTGCAAAAGCCACCATACCAATCAATAAAGGACATGTCACTTCATCTGACCAATAGCATTTGTTTATACAAAGAAAATGCAAGCCAAACACCACAAGAGGAAAGCCTGAAACCAGCCACAACATAACACACACATTTTCATCCTCACTTGCAAGAGCTTTCGAAACTCTCAACACAGGCCATAAACACTCAAACAAACTTCACAAACCTTCTCACCATGCTTCACTGAACACAAACCAACCTTCAAAACAGCCTGAAAACCATAGAATCACAAACACGATCCTCACCTGACCTTGAACAGAACTTGTTCAAACTTCCAAACCAGCCATCACAAATTCTTGCTAAGCATCAAGGCTTCACCAGGGAGGTCACAGGAGTGGTTTTGCACAAGAGAGGAGGTCAGAAAGTGCCAGACTGAAAAGCTTCAAACTCAGGTAGCTTCATGAACTTTTCTTCCAGAAATGGATTTTTAAGTTCTTAAGTTGTTCTTCATGATTCACTGATCACTCTGATGTTCTTGGTTTTGAAAATGGTGAAGAAATGAGAGTTTAATCTTACTCTGAAACTTTTGCCCTAAAAAAATGTTTTGTTTCGATTCAGTTGATTGAGGAAGAATAAATGAGTTTTGAGTTAGGGTTTTGATTTAGTGAGGTGTGGGAATGATTTCTGGTTTGTTAGATTTCATTTTAGTGGAGTTTTGAAGAGTTTGGAAATTTTCAGGTGGGGTTCCCACCGGAGAAGACGACCGGAGGTCTTCTCCGGCCACCTGAAAATGATTAGGGCTTAATCCCTGTGTTTAATGAGGTTTGAATCTGGAGCGTTGGATGAGCTGACCTAGGTTGACTGGCGCGCGTTTGAATGGTCAAGATGCACCATTAGAAACCCTAATCCACAATTAACTTAATTAATTCTGTTTAATTAATATAAAATGGAAATTAGGCCAGTTTGAATCTCAGCCTTAGGATCACGCGCGAAGTCTTTCCCTCCATCTCAGGTTTAAATGTGGACCACTGGATGCGCTGACTTTCATTTAAATTCAGTTTTTATTTCATTTAATTGCATTTGTTTTCTTCATTTTATTAAAAATAGCAAAATCAATTTAAAAATTCTGAAATTTTTTATACAAACTTCTATTTAATTTCAGAAACCAAAAATATTTTTATTTTTATTTTTAGTAATAAAAAATATTTTTAAATCATTTAAAAGTTTATTTTTAATTAATTAATGAGAATTAATTAATTAAAAATACTTTTAAGTATTTAAAAATCACCAAAAAATTCATGAAACATTTAAAACCATTTAGAAACATCGTCCAACCCTCAAACCAAATTTCTTTTTTGATCTTGATGCATTTTGAGAATTTTTCATGGAATTAAAATCATTTTTAGGCATTATTTTGATCCAAACTTCCAAAAATCATTTCTGCCTAACCATTGAGAATTGGACCTTGATTCTTTTTGCATTGCATTGTGTTTAGCATGTAGTATGTGAGATTAAATGGGCATGATTTGATCTTTCATTTTCCATTTGTTTGACATTTTTCTTGTTAAGGAACCCTAAAACCCTAAAAATCTTAGGAAAATCATAACTTTTATTAGGTTAAGAGTTGAAACTTCTCCTTTGGGCAGTGAGTTAGTATAGGATTAGGGATCCTTTGAATGCATTTTCAATTTTTCATCTTGGTGTTTGCTTCTGATTTTGGTTTTTGTTTGATGCATTGATCATAAACCCTAATTTGAACTTCCATATGCATCCATCTTGCATTTGCATTCATACCTTGGCTTGCCATAGCATTTTGTGCATCCATTTGATTCATGTGACATCTTAAGACATATTGAAAGCATGTTTGATCATTGCATCTTGCATTTTCCATGTTGTATGCCATTTGCACTTCATGACTTTTCATGTATGTTCATGGATCTTAATTTGCTTCATTTGCACTCATAAGCTTGTATGATCATCACCATGCCTTGTTTCATGTTTGCATCATCCCATAGCATCATTATCATCATGAATGTGCTTCTGGTTTTGATTTTCCTCATGCCATTTCATCTCATTTTGCATTGCATTGCATTTCTTTCACTAACTTTTCAGGTGGTAAGTTATCTTGAGAAGTGAATTTGACTTCACTTCTCATAATCTTCTTTTCATCTCTCTTATGCATCATTGCTGAATTTTATCATGTGTTTGAGATTAAGCTTGCTCATTATTCTTCATCCTACTTTCTTTCCTCAAGTGACTTGTCTTCTTAAATGAAGCAAGTTGCTCTGCTTCTCTTGATCCTTTCATCTGCTTCCTGGTGGTTCCATTGAAGACTTCTCTTGTAAACTTCACAAACCTTAGGAACAACCAAGCATGATCATAATTAGGGTTTTGATTAGTCCCTCCACTTAGTTTTACCTTTGTGTCTCTTTGAGTCTTCTCTTCTCACCTCATAATCAAGGACTAAACCCTAAAGGCTTTAAGGCTTTGTGATTAAGCTTATGCCTGCATCCTTCTATTAGGATAGAGTGTATAACATTAATCCTAAGTGTTAATCCCTTAATGTGTTTAACTCCTTTAATCAATCCATTTAATAATCACTAAGACATCAAGCTTGTAACTTGGGCCTTGCATTAGGGTTCTAATTCTTCCTTAATTGGTTAAGAAGGACTAACCCTAGTGTTAATGGACAAGTCCCCCTCAAGTTGTCTTACAAACCATAAAAATAATTTCTTCATCTCATCATTAATTAAAATCCACTTAATAAAGACTTTGTTTTGTCATGAGTTTAATCCCTAATCATGGATTAAGTTGAGGAGCATTCCTCAGCTTAAACATCCTCATCTATTATCCTTCTATTAGGATGGTGTAATGAGTCTGTTTAATCCCTGATTATGGCTTAATCTCATTACTCAACACTAAACAAAAACAACAAAAACATCTAAATAATCACAAGTAGGTTAATGATCTTAATCATACACCATGGTGATTAAGTGTGAGATGCTGACTTCACACTTAAGGTATTCTCATTACCCCTAATCAGAGGGAAGATGTGATGAGTTTACTAACCCATTGGTTTAGGCTTAAGCTCATTTTCTTATGACAAATACCAAAAAGCAATAAAAGACTGAAAACACAAAAACAAACAATAATCGTCTCCTCTGGGATTCTTTTCTCATCTCATTCACTCACAACCGAGAACTTGCTTCTTCCGTCTAATGCAAGACAGTTTGCACCTGAGCCAGACAGGTCATATACTTGAGCATAGACAAGTAAGCAGTTCACAAGTCAATTTATCTTTCAGTCTCTTTGGGTCGAACTACGGTGTTCTGACTTCCTCATTGCACAAGAGGATACGTAGGCATAACTTAACAGTTATCGAACAAAAGTCTCTGTATATTCCCCCTCTTTCCAGCTTTATTTTCTCAGCCTCATTATCATGAGCATTTCATCTTTGTTCTTATACTAACACTTCTCCTATACACTTCACATTCTTTTACACTGACACCTGTACATCCTTTTCCAGCTTTCCATACACAAATTGCCCTGACATTACCCCTTTAAAACACAAATCTTTTAAGCGTGGATCCCGTCGAGTACGACGGACAATCTGGGTGCTAATACCTTCCCAGGTTGTAACCAACCCCCTTTCTCAGTCTCTCTGGTTTGCAACCGCCTTATCCATATCTTTCTAGGTCTATGCAGTATTGCCTTTCCTCCGGGATAAAAATGCCTAGCTGGCGACTCTTTTCATCCCCTGTGAGTTCACTCCTGTGTGTTCTCACACCCTCCTTTCGCCGACCGTTCGCGTCTGTACCCCATTTGACCCGGCTTCATTTGGTGGGAGCGACAGCTTGGCGACTCTGCTGGGGACCCTTGTACTGTAACCAGGGCTTCTGGTTCTTTTTGTGGGTTCCTCCTAGCGTTTGATTGATTTGTGTTTACTGGGGTGTTATGTGCTATTTGTGCTTGTATTTGTATTTATTTTTGCTTTATGTACAGTTGTTTTATTGCTTTCTTTATAGCTTTACATATATCATACTGTCATACTGTGCTGGCTGGATCTGTTTTGTTGCTTTGGTGGGTGGGGTTCTACTGAGAGTTAAGGTCCTATACCTGGGACCTGAGTGACACCTAGGCTAGAGTGGTTCATGTTCTTTCCCATTCCATTTCGGTCTGGTGCGGGAATATGAAACACGGTTCAGATATGGGTTTCTTCTTGAGAACTCTGTGCTGCAGATTTCCTGTAGTACTAGGGCTATCTGGGAAGCCTGCTAAGTCTGGATGACCTTTATTATTGACCTTCAGAAACTGAGGTGAATTAGAGGAGGATCTTTTATGGTTATTGTAAACATTGTACCTCCGGGTTAGAAGTGTTTACACTTCTCATAACTGATCAGGGTCTGAGGATCCTTGTTTTAGAACATCACCTGTGAGGGGGGTTGGGCTGTTTACAGGTTTGCAGGTACCCTTGACCTCAGCATACCCTGTTACTTTGTTTTGATTAAGAGTACTCCATGTTGGAACAGTTCTTGTGATTTTAACCCTGGACATGTGACTCTTTATTTGAGTCCCCCACCTTGGTTACTGGACTTATGAACCTCCATCTGGATTTCTTGAACACACCTGGACTTATATCAGAGCACTTGATCAGATCCAGCTCAGTCACAAACCCTTGCATATCATTTGCATACATCCTCATTGCATCATTTTAACATGTGCTTATTTGTTTTTCAGGGTATCCATCCTACATTTTGGCTTGGTTTTGACCCCTTCTTCAGCTTAGACCTGTCTGCATCAGTACTTACTTCAGCTGTCAGTTACCCTGCTTCAGTCACCTGCATCACCAGTCTCAGCCTGTCAGAGGCCTATCTTCAGTATTATTCTCAATATATGTCTCAGCTCTTCTTCAGCAATATGGCACCCAAGAAGAGTAACATCTCCTATCATTTCTTTGAGCCTGAATTGGCCAGCATCAGGAAGATTCAGACCCTGATTACTCCAGACCATATACCACTTTTCAGAGAACACTATGGAGGGATCCTTGATGTGGTTATGGATTTGGACCCTTCACAGAGGAGCTTGATTCATACTTGCTTACAGTTCTATGATCCCCCTCTGAGGTGTTTCACCTTCCAGGATTTTCAGTTGGGACCCTTGTTGGAAGAGTATTCATCATTGGTTGGTGTACCTATCAGGGGTGGAATCCCCTTCAACCCTGAGATGGCTTTCCCTAGTAATGAGGAGGTAGCAAAGGCATTATATCTGGAACCAGTTCTGATTGGGCAGAATTTGACAGCTAAAGCTGGAGTCTCTGGTTTCCATCTGGATTTCTTGACTTCTCAGGCTATTCTGAAGGCCTCCCTGGGGGAGTGGAAGGCAGTCTGTGCTCTGTTGGCCCTTAGCATATATGGGGTCATACTTTTTGCAGATGAGCCTAGGTTTGTTAGCAAGAATGCAATCCATCTTTTCATCCTGAGAAACCCAGTGCCCACCTTACTGGGAGATCTTTACTACTCTGTTCATCAAAGGAATGAAAAGCAAAGGGGAAGATTAGTGAGATGCTGTGCTCCTTTGTTCTATACTTGGCTGCTCAAACATTTTCCAAAGACTGATGCATTCTTGAACCCTCACCAGCAGAAAAACTGGGCTAGGAGGCTTGTTGCTCTCACATCAGATGATATCAGGTGGTGTACTCAGAGCACCAAGGGCAGAGACATCATTACAAGTTGTGGGCAGTTTCCCAATGTACCTTTGATAGGAGTGAAAGGTTGCTTCAACTACAACCCTCTGCTATTCAAAAGACAACTGGGCTATGCATTGGTCCACACACCTAGAGCACAGGATCTGACTGAAACCCTTTATTGTGAGATCAAGCCTAATATGGCTATTGTCAGGCAAGCATCCTGGGCATTCTTGGAAGATGCAACAATGTGGCCTCAGCTCAGTACTATGAGTGGTCTCATGCCAGGGCTCAAATTACTGGGATGCCCTTTACCATTGAAGATGTGCCTGGACCCTCCACAGCACCACCTCCAGCAACTGTCAGCTTAGAGGAGTTTGAGAAATTGAAAGAGAGAAATGAGAATCTGACTCAGGCTCTACAGAAGACCCTCTGGGAGAGAAGTGATGGTCGCTTGGATATTGAGAGGTTAGAAAAGCTAAAGGTGGAGCATCTAGCCAAAATTGAGAAGTCAGAGGATTATATCAAGAAGTCTAGGGCTGGAGAACAGATTTTAAAGAACGCCTGCAAGGAAGCTCAATTCCAGAAGGCCAGGACTGATTTGTATCTGAAGGAGAGTCAAGCTAGGTGGGTCAGGATCACCGAAGCCCGTACTCAGGAGGATAAAAGGACTTAGGACAAGATTGAGCAGTTGGAAGCTAGTGCAAAAGAGCAACAGGAAGCCCTGGTAGCAGCCCAGAGAGAGATCTCATAATTGAAGATTAGAGCTGGTGTAAAGAGGTCTAGGGACCAGAGTCAACACAAGAAGCTAACTACAGTTGTTACTACAAGGAATCTTCTCATCAGGAACCTTACAGAGCGTCCAGCTGATCCTGTGACTGAAGCACTTCTCAAGGAAGTTCAAGAGGATGAGTTTGGTCTTGGCGTTTGACTTTTGCTTGTTGTTGCTTTCATTTCATGTACTTTTCTTTATGTTGTATTTTTGACCCCTCAGAGGGCATGTATTGTAAAAAGAAGCAAACTATGTATCATTCGCTTTTGTAATATATTCATTAGTTTGTTTTATCTGGGTTTCTTTCAAGCGACATCACAAGCATCTTCCTCAAGGGTCTGGAAAGGTCAAAACCAAGTGCCAAGCCGGATACCTTGGAAATAAATAAGCATACTGCATTGCATGCTAACCTTTTGTCTTGTTTTGTAGGTTTTTGTTTTTTTTGTTTCTAACTCTGTTGTGATCTCAGGAACTATTGCTCGACGTCGGGTGTTTCCACTCAACCGTCCACACAGATATCCAACCCGCAACAACCTTCCGGGCATACAGATGGACCAGGTACAACAGGACCTTACAGAGGTCAGAAACCAAATGGCCAACGAGAGGTTGGAAATGAGGAATCAGATGACACAATTTATGGAGGTGATGAATAATATGGCTCAAAGCCAAGAGAGGTTAAGAGCACTGGTGGAGGGAAGGAATCAGGAAGACCCCCATCCAGGGACTGCTGGGACAAGCAACAATGAGAGAGTCCAACCTCATGTCAATCCCCTAGTCTATGGACCCCACCTGCACCCAGAGATCAACATCCCTGTTAATGTGCAAGGGACTGCCACTGCAGGTAGAGTGCTGCAAGAAGACCCCCAAGAAGATCAGTTCACAGTGATGGGAGCTGGGGAGGAAGCCTATGATAGAAGGCTAGATGAGATTGCCGAGAAACTGAGATCCCTGGAGTCCCAGAATTCCTTGGGCTTTGATGTTATGGACATGGGCCTAGTGGACGGGGTCAGGATTCCCCACAAATTTAAACCACCATGCTTTGAGAAGTATAACGGGACTTCCTGTCCCCGGACCCATTTACAGTCTTTTCTGGGGAGGCTGAAAGCATATACCATGGACGAAAAGCTATGGATGTTTTATTTTGAAGATAGCTTAACAGGAGCTTCAAGGGAATGGTACTCTCACCTGACCAGAGCAACCATTAGATGCTGGAAGGACTTGGCAGAAGCCTTTATCAGACAGTATCAGTACAACTTAGATATGGCTCCCAACAGGACCCTCCTGATGGGAATGTCACAATCATCCAGGGAAAGCTTCCGGGAGTACGCTCAAAGGTGGAGACAGCTCGCTGCTGCTGTCCAGCCACCCATGTCAGAGAGGGAGATGGCCGATATGTTTATGAACACCCTCCAAGGAACATACATTGACAAGCTAGCTGCCTTTTCCTCCACTAGCTTTGCTGATGTGGTCATAGCCGGGGAAAGAATTGAAAGCCTATTAAAGATGGGTAAGATTTCTGACAACGGTGCCAGCTCATCCAGCAACCCAAGAAAGCCTTTTGTAGGCCCAAGAAGAACTGGTGAGACCAATGCTATCCATACTGGCAGGGGCAGACCCCAATATGTTCATAGGTCTGTGGCAGCAGTCACCATTCCCGCTCCAATTCATCCTCAACCGGCTTATCAACCACAGCGACAAAATTATCAGCAACAAACTCAGTATCCTCCTCAGAGAAATTATAACAACAACAACACCAGCAACAACAATCAGCAAAGACCATATCAACAAAGACCTTCTCAGGCCAATAGGGTGATCGATCCGATACCTATGCCCTATGCCACATTACTGCCACAACTCCTGAAACTCAACCTGGTTGAGCTAAGGACATTGGCACCTCCAGATCCTGCCAGTCTACCCAGAAATTATGACGCCAGCGCCAGATGTGCTTTTCACTCAAATGCACCTGGCCATAGTACGGAAAAGTGCAGAGCCTTGCACATGAAGGTACAAGACTTGGTAGACTCCAAAGCTCTGAACTTTGCACCACCACCAAATGTTAACAAGAACCCCATGCCACATCATGGTGGTCCCAGAATCAATGCTATTGAAGAAGACAAGCCGTCTTACTTGATAACCAGTGTGGGTCAGATTCGGACACCTTTGGTGGAGATTAAAGCTCAACTCCTTGAATGTCAAATGTTCCCGGGATGCGAGCTAGGGTGTGCTTATTGCAACATTTCAGTGAATGGTTGTGATAACTTGAGGGATGGCATAGACAGTCTCATCCAGAGTGGCCTGCTTCAAATCACAACATCAATACCTACCAATCCAGCAATCTCTTTAACCACAGTTCCAGAATCGTCTACAACTGCAACAACCATTGTTCCAAACAAATTTTCAGTTTCATCAACAAATGCTTCATCTGTTACTTCAACGGACCGAATATCAGCAAACATCCCTTCTACAACTTCAGCACCCCTTCATTCAGAATCTCCTACAACAACAGCACCCATCCTTCCAACAATGTCTCCTACAACTTCAGCAGCAAATGTTTCAACGGTTACAATTTATTATGATCCTGAAAATGATTCTGCCTACAACTCACAAAATGCCACTCTTACCAGAGCACCAGTCACAATATACTATGATCCACAGACTATCATGGTCCCTTCCGCAGCTGACATCAGCCCAGTCACTGTCACAGTGCCTGGGCCAGTACCTTATGAAAGCAGTAATGCCATCCCTTGGCATTACGGCTCCGATCTTTACTATGAAGGACAGAAAATCACTCTTGATTCATCAACCTCTGCACCACAAATAGACAATG
This sequence comes from Lathyrus aphaca, assembly GCA_963966055.1. NCBI lineage: Eukaryota > Viridiplantae > Streptophyta > Magnoliopsida > Fabales > Fabaceae > Lathyrus > Lathyrus aphaca. Next base: position 212,232,711 of record OZ014525.1, on the reverse strand, counting down.
TGGGGGAGGCGGAGGCTTCACCCGAAGCGGACGTCTCTTTGCCCCACAAATTCAAAGACCCACTGCCGAAGCAGAAGCTGCTGCCAAGGCAAAAGGGAAGAGCATGGTGCAGGAAGAGCAAATTGTTAAAGAAGCTTTGAAAACACCCTTTGATCAAGAAGTTGATGAATTCATGAGAATCATCAAGAAAAGTGATTGCAAGATAGTGGACCAGCTTCACCAGACGCCTTCCAAGATCTCCATTCTATCGTTGCTTATGTGCTCCGAGGCTCATCGGAACGCACTACTCAAAGTCTTGCACGCAGCTTATGTGCCAGAAGAGATCACCGTCAATCAGTTGGAAGCTGTAGTTGGAAATGTTAATGCTAGCAATGGACTAGGATTTACCAACACTGATTTGACTACGGAAGGCCGCAATCATAACAAGGCTTTGCACATTACCATGGAATGTAAGGGTGCAGTTCTTTCCCATGTGCTGGTAGACACAAGATCATCCCTCAATGTCTTACCTAAAAAGGCCCTGGTGAAGCTGGAATATGAAGGATTGGCGTTACGTCCCAGTAACTTGGTAGTAAGAGCCTTTGACGGCTCTAAGAGATCGGTTCTGGGGGAAATTGAGTTGCCTGTAACGATTGGCCCACAAACTTTCAAAACGACCTTCTACGTGATGGACATTCAGCCTGCCTACAGCTGTTTGTTGGGTAGACCATGGATTCATGCCGCTGGCGCAGTTACGTCTACCCTTCACCATAAGTTAAAATTCGAGTGGGAGGGCCAAGTCGTTACTATTTGTGGAGAGGAGGATATTTTTGTTAGCCATCTGGCTACATACAAATATATTGAGATGGATGGGGAGATCCACGAGACGATGAGTCAAGGGTTTGAGGCCCTGAATATTAATGAAACCTCTGCTGTACTTGGGACTTCCATGACATCCTACCAGCAGGCCCGGAAGGTGGTGGAAGAAGGAAACGCTCAAGGCTGGGGCAAATTGTTGCCTGTGGAGAAGAAAGAAGATAGATTTGGGTTGGGTTACAAACCAACTCAACAAGATCAAGCAGAGGCTGCTAAGAAGCCCAACTTTGTTAGTGGGGGGATGCTCACCCCCGATGTTGTCAACAACTTGGAAGATGAGTCGGAAGATGAACGCAACCTGGAAAGCTGGATTCGTCCAAAGATCCCGGGGAGCAGTATCTCAAACTGGTCTTCCCAGGAAATTATAAGAGTTACTCCTGCAGAGTAATTATTATTTCTTGTATATTTTAAGCATGCATCAAGTCTTGAATCTTGCCCAAGATGACAAGACTCATTTTGTAATCGGGCCATCTGTAATTTTTGTGCAACAAGATTAATCAATGAAATATCAGACATTTTTTGCAAACGAGTCTTTTTCTTTTCCGCTCACTGTTTTTCCATTTTTCTTTTTGTACAAAAAAATAAATGGCAATGTTTTCAAAATGACAACTTTATTTCACTTTTCTAAACAAGATTAAAATCAATCACTAAAATGAACAAACTGAACCCTTGCAGAGAGTGCCGTCCAGACCGCACCGACAACAACACGGCTATGACTTCGTATGACTTTGACAATCCAATCAATCAAGCTGATGAAGGGGTTGAAGAAGATTACGAGCTTCCTGAAGAGCTAGCCAGATTGCTGAGACAAGAGGAGAAGGTTATCACTCCTCATCAGGAGGAGGTCGAAACGATCAATCTTGGTACAGATGAAGATGTGAAAGAAGTTAAAATCGGGGCCTGCTTACAAGACTCAGTGAAGAAACAACTGATTGACCTGCTTCAAGAATATGTGGATGTGTTTGCTTGGTCTTATCAGGATATGCCAGGGTTGGATACCGACATTGTTATGCACAAGCTGCCTTTAAGAGAAGATTGCCCACCGGTTAAACAGAAACTGCGCCGCACTTGCCCAGACATGGCAATGAAGATCAAAGAAGAAGTGCAAAAGCAGTGGGACGCCGGGTTCCTTGCTGTAACTAGTTATCCACCGTGGGTTGCTAATATAGTACTTGTGCCTAAGAAAGATGGCAAAGTAAGGATGTGTGTTGACTACCGGGATCTGAACAGAGCCAGCCCGAAAGATGATTTCCCATTACCTCACATTGATGTATTGGTGGATAACATGGCTCAGTTCTCGGTATTCTCCTTCATGGACGGATTTTCAGGATACAATCAGATCAAGATGTCACCTGAAGACATGGAGAAGACAACTTTCATCACACCCTGGGGCACGTTCTGTTACAAGGTGATGCCATTCGGACTGAAGAATGCAGGTGCAACCTATCAACGGGCTATGGTAACATTATTCCACGATATGATCCATAAAGAAATCGAGTGTTATGTGGATGACATGATTGCCAAGTCCCTCACAGAAGAAGACCACTTGGTAAATCTGCTGAAACTATTCAAGCGTCTGAGGAAGTACCAACTGAAGCTGAACCCCAACAAGTGCACATTCGGGGTGCGATCCGGTAAGCTGTTGGGTTTTATTGTGAGCGAAAAAGGGATTGAAGTGGACCCTGATAAAGTTAAAGCCATTCAAGAAATGCCTGCACCGAAGTCTGAGAAAGAAGTTCGAGGGTTTCTAGGTAGATTGAACTACATCTCAAGGTTCATATCTCACCTTACAGCAACCTGTGAACCTTTGTTCAAACTGTTAAGAAAAGAACAGACGGTCAGGTGGAATGAAGACTGCCAACGGGCTTTTGACAAGATCAAAGAATACCTGCAAGAACCACCAATCCTTATGCCTCCAGTTGAAGGAAGACCTTTGATAATGTACTTGACAGTATTAGAAGAGTCAATGGGGTGTGTGTTGGGCCAGCATGACGAGTCTGGTCGAAAAGAGTATGCAATATACTACCTGAGCAAAAAGTTTACCGACTGTGAACAACGTTATTCACTGCTCGAGAAAACTTGCTGTGCTTTAGCGTGGGCTGCTCGCCGACTGAGACAGTACATGTTGACTCACACTACTTTATTGATCTCCAAAATGGACCCAGTCAAGTACATTTTCGAGAAGCCAGCTCTTACCGGACGGGTTGCAAGATGGCAAATGATTCTCACGGAATATGACATCCAATACACATCTCAGAAAGCCATCAAGGGCAGTGTACTGTCTGAATATCTTGCTGAGCAACCTATTGATGATTACCAGCCTATGAGATTTGACTTCCCTGATAAAGACATCATGTTCATAAAAGCAAAAGACCATGAAGAGCCTGTTCACACTGAAGGGCCTAACCCGGAAGAAGAATGGACTATGATGTTTGATGGGGCTGTTAACATGAATGGTCGTGGTGTTGGTGCAGTACTCATTACACCTAAAGGAGTTCACATGCCTTTCTCGGCAAAACTCACCTTCAACTGCACTAACAACGAAGCTGAATACGAAGCTTGCATTATGGGTCTTGAAGAAGCCATTGACCTCAGGATCAAGACATTGACTATATTCGGAGATTCAGCTCTGGTGGTTAATCAAACCAACGACAAATGGTACACACACCAGGAGCATCTGATACCTTACAGGGATTATACAAGGAGGTTACTGACTTTCTTTACAACGGTCAAGCTTGAGTATCCCTAGGGACGAGAATCAGTTTGCAGATGCTCTGGCTACCATTTCATCAATGATCAAAGTTCAGGCTGCCAACTTTGTACCTCAGATTTCAGTGTCCAGACTTGACAGACCGGCATATGTGTTCGCAGCAGATGTTGTCAAAGATGTTAAGCCTTGGTTCCATGACATTAAGTGCTTCTTGGAGGATCAAACATACCCATCTGGGGCATCTTCCAATGATAAGAAGACTTTGAGAAGGCTTGCTGGTAGTTTCTTTCTGAACACTGATGGTTCCCTGTACAAAAGAAACTTTGATATGGTACTCCTCAGATGCGTTGATAGAGCAGAAGCAAACTTGTTAATGCATGAAGTGCACGAAGGATCTTTTGGTACCCATGCAGGAGGGCATGCCATGGCTAAGAAATTGCTAAGATCAGGTTATTACTGGATCACAATGGATGCAAACTGTTGTGCCTACGCCAGAAAATGCCATAAATGTCAGATCTATGCGGATAAGGTGCATGTGCCTCCCAATCCTTTGAATATAATGTCTTCACCCTGGCCCTTTGCCATGTGGGGCATTGATATGATTGGAAAGATTGAGCCGACTGCTTCAAATGGCCACAGATTCATCCTGGTAGCCATTGACTATTTTACCAAGTGGGTTGAAGCAGCTTCTTATGCCAATGTTACAAGGCAAGTGGTAGCCAGATTTCTGAAGAGAGATATCATCTGTCGATACGGAATTCCCGAGCGAATCATTACTGATAATGGTTCCAACTTGAACAACAAAATGATGGCAGAGCTGTGCCGGGACTTCAAGATCCAACACCACAATTCTTCTCCTTACAGGCCAAAGATGAATGGCGCTGTCGAGGCAGCTAATAAGAATATCAAGAAGATTGTGCAGAAGATGGTAGTTACATACAAAGACTGGCATGAGATGCTACCATTTGCCTTGCATGGGTACCGCACGTCAATCAGAACATCCACTGGGGCAACACCGTATCAGCTTATGTATGGTATGGAGGCAGTCCTACCTGTTGAAGTTGAATTACCCTCCTTACGAGTATTGATGGATGTTAAGCTGAACGAAGCAGAATGGGTCCGGTCCCGATACGAACAACTGAGTCTGGTTGAAGAGAAAAGATTGGCTGCAATCTGTCATGGGCAGTTATATCATAAAAGAATGAAGAGAGCCTTCGATCAGAAAGTCAGGCACCGAGAGTACCAAGTAGGAGATCTTGTGCTGAAGAGAATCCTCCCTCCTCATACAGACCACCGGGGCAAATGGACTCCGAATTATGAAGGACCATTCGTGGTAAAGAAAGTTTTCTCTGGTGGAGCACTGATGCTCAGCACCATGGATGGTGAAGATTTCCCGTCCCCTGTGAATTCAGATGCAGTTAAAAAATACTTCGCATAAAAATGACCCGCTGGACACAAAAACAGAATGTAAGTCCAGGCAAAAATAGGGCATCCCGGCGAGTCAAAAACAGAATAAAAGACTTGGGCAAAAATAAGGGAAAATAAACAAAAAATGTACACCCGCTGAGTTGAAAAGCCGCATTGGACAGCTCAGGCAAAAATGGGTATCCCGATGGATTGAAAACCCGAAAGGGCGATCCATGCAAAACAAGGGAATAAGCGAACAATTGCATTCTGAATTCGTTTGTATCACTTACAACCGGTTAAAAAGGATCAAGCTTCTGTCAGAATCAGCCTTCTTCAGAAAGCAAGACGAGAAGAACGTCAAAAGTCATACGAGTCATAGCAAGAGGGAAGCTCTTTGAAGCGTCGTCAACATTGCCAGCATTTTGTTTCTCAATTTGTAACAATCTCCTCATTTCAGGAGATATGTTTCTTTGACTGTATCTTGCCAATTCTGGGCATTTGAATTAATAAAATCAGATTTTTCAGTCATGTTTCGTTTTGTACATTTTTTTTATTTGCAAAGAATGTCTGATGTCTTAAGAAAACTGGTTGCATGAATACAGATGCTTATCCTCAAAAAAAAAAAACTACGTGCTTGCAGGAAATATACTTACTCTCGGGAGTGTCTCACTCCTATGACGGAATCCGGCAAGGGATGCCTCGGGATTACTTGTGCATTTCTCTGTCTTTGCAGGATTGCAGGTATTCGAAAGCGCAACATGGAGCATGAAAGCTTCACCCCAGCAAGCTGGCAAATCAACACTCACTCAGTCTTAGCACTCAAGGTGTTTTCTCCCCAGCTGAGTTGTCACTTGTTGCTTCTCCCAACCGAGTTGCCAATCATTCTTCCTCAGTCAAGTACAAAAGCCAGGGAACCACTTCCCCACAGAGTTTCAGCCTCTATCCGGAAGAGCAACGCACGAAGGAATCACAACAGAGTGACGAAAGCTTCTACAAACCCCAGCTGGGTCCCTCATTACCAAGAATAGGTCTATCATTGACCCATTTCCCCAAGCAAAATCATTTCATCAGATCTATCAATGATCTCATCCCCAGCTGGGATGTTCACTTCAACGGATCAACCAGAGATCTTCACAACAGCGGGATCCGAATCTCGGATCGGTATCTCTTGCATAATCATAGCATTCACATCATATTCACCCCACAAAGCGTAGCATTCCGTTTAATACGGAGCATTACGGCAAAAATCAAACATGTGGCATAATCATAAGTCATGGTCTGAATCAAACACTTGTGAATATGACAATCCATCAGCAATATACGGAATACCCCCAGATTCCCCAGCAAAAGCAGTTGCCTCGCATTCACCAATACAAATACACACTCCTTTTGGCACCCGTCCGTGTCATCATTCCCCAGTAAAGTCGCCCGAACACCCTTTACAAACAGACCATCCGTATTACAGATATTTCTTGACACCCGTCCGTGTCATACCCCCAACAGAAAGCCAAAGACATCCTTTTCGCACTCACATATACCTATATATATATATATACTTTTCCTTGACATCCGTCCATGTCATTTTTCCAGTACAGTAACCCAAACACTTTGTATATCAGATACTTGTTTATACTATACTTTTCTTCTTTTGACACTCGTCCGTGTCACTCTCCCCAGCAGATTGAGCACTCATATATACACCACTCATACTTATGTTACTTATACAGATACTCGTCCGTATCTTGTATACACCACTTAAACCCCCGCAGATTCAACACTCGTCCGTGTTCTTTGTTAACCAGTTGGTACTCGTCCGTATCATCATCTCAGAACATGCGTCAAGCGTCTGTTTCTACCCGATACTCGTCCGTATCATAGTCTCAAGGATGCTCGTCCGCATCTTTAATCCATACACTACGTCTTCTTGAATATAGACACTCGTCAGTGTCTAATATTCCCTAGAAGAGTTCCTTCAGATTCAACACTCGTCCGTGTTCTTTGTTAACTAGTTGATACTCGTCAGTATCATCATCTCTGAACACGTGTCAGTATTTGTTTCTACCCGATGCTCGTCCGTATCGTAGTCTTAGGGATGCTCGTCCGCATCTTTAATCTAAACACAAGCATCTAAACACTTATACCCTTTACTTCTTGGATGTAAAACACTCGTCCGTGTTTACTATTCCCCAGTAGATCACCAACAAAGCAAATTTCTTTTTATCTGACATTCGTCCTATGTCATGATAAACCCTGAGAGCAGTCGTCCCCTGCTAGGTGGTCGTCCTCCACCTCTTGATGGTCGTCCTCCGTCATTCTCATCCGATGGCCGTCCCCATCGTTGATCTTCTATCCGACATTCGTCCTATGTCGTGATATTTAGCAGCCGTACCCTGCCAGGTGATTATCCTTCACCTTTTTGATGATCGTCCTTCATCATTTTATCCAATGGCCGTCCCCATTGTTGATTTTGGTTATCTGACATTCGTCCTATGTCATGATAAACCTTGAGAGCAGCCGTCCCCTGCTAGGTGGTCGTCCTCCACCTCTTGATGGTCGTCCTCCATCATGCTCGTCCGATGGCCGTCCCCATCGTTGATTTTCTATCTGACATTCGTCCTATGTCGTGATATTCAACAGCCGTACCCTGCCAGGTGGTCGTCCTCCACCTTAGATGACCGTCCCTCATCTTAACCCAACAGAGCAGCCGTCCCCTGCTAGGTGATCGTCCTTCACCTTTGATGACAGTACCTCATCATCTGTTTATTTCATTTATTCTTTAACCCGATGGCCGTCCCCATCGTGGTCCCTTTTCTTTTAGCCCGATGGCCGTCCCCATCGTTGATTACTTTACTTTATGAACTTGATGGCCGTCCCCGTCATGTTTCATTAATCCCCAGAGAATCTTATAGCTTTACTTGATGGCCGTCCCCATCATAATACCTCTTATCCCCAGCTGTCGGCCGTCCCCGTCATTGCTTTATTTTCCGCACTTTTCAGCGTGTCGGCCGTCCCCGTCATGGCTCTTTACCCAGCAGTCGTCCTCTGCTCGACGGTCGTCCTTCGTCGCCCATACTTTACAATATACTTTATTTTCCTTTACAATCTATATCCCTTTTCTTCTTCATTCTGTGAGTGCAAATTTTGGACTGTCTTTGGTATTCAACCACAAGTTATCTTGTTTGCCTGTTAAGCCGTAGCTAACATCCTGCACAGCTAACTCATGTTTGAATAGGGGCAGCTGTAAACACCCCAAATTTGCCCTCACTCATTCACACCATGGCTTGTGATCATTTCATATACATAAACTCAATCATAGCATCTCATATCACATTTTTGATTCACTGCATAGATTCAAAGTCATCTGCATCTAGGGTTTGTGATCTGAGCAATCCAAGAGCTTCTTGAGCCACTCCAAAGGTCATCAACCACTTCAAAGGGGTCCATGTATGTTCAAGCATCATATTATATCCTCTCAGAGTCAAGAATGTCAAAGAATCATAAGAACTGAAAATGGCATGGAGGCAGAGCCAGGTTTGACTGCACAAATGACCTAGAATTAGGGTTTTGGTTTCAGAGGCCATAACTCCAATTTTTTTGGTCATTCTTGTTTCTATTGGTCTCTATATGGTATGGGGAGTGTGCATATCAATTTTCATGAAGAAATTCCATGGGGAAGTCATCTGATCAAGAGTTGACTTTCCAAGCAAGTCAGTGCAAAATCAGGGCATCTGAGGCCCTCAATGACCCAACCAAAGGGTGTTCTTCATCATTTTGATTGTATAAGATCTTTATTTGATCATATAAGAGGTTGGAAGTTCACAAAATTGGAGAATTTCAAGTCTTTTGTAAAGTTGACTTTTTGGGCAAGTTTGACTTTTAATGAAAATGTCATTTTATGCAACTTTTTCAACCTTTACTTTTTGATTCAAGAAAGCTTCAAATGGAAAAACTTTGGTCATGAAAGTTGTAGAATAGATCTTTCCCTTTTCAAAAAGTACAAGAACATGACCTAATTCATTTTTGATCAAAAGTTATGGCTTGTCAAAGTTTGCTAAAATCACAAAATTTCAAAGTTTCTACCAAAGAGGTATTTTGCAAAATGACTTGATCAAGTGTTCTAAGGCTAACAAATGCACTTCTAATCCACACAACATGATCACACAACATTCAAAAATCAGAATGGGCCAAGGAATCACATGTTTCATGGCTTATGGATCAAGTTTCTTTCATAAGAACCAAAGGCAAGGCAAGTTGCAAAAGTCATCATAGCTCCTCACCCACTTGCTAGCTAGTTTGCTGAACCACCCTAGCCCTTTTCCCTCATCATGCTGCACAGCACACCCTCCTTGTACTAGGCTAGCAAGTTGCCCATGCCCTTCTTACACAAAAGTTGACATTTTGCAAAAGCCACCATACCAATCAATAAAGGACATGTCACTTCATCTGACCAATAGCATTTGTTTATACAAAGAAAATGCAAGCCAAACACCACAAGAGGCAAGCCTGAAACCAGCCACAACACAACACACACATTTTCATCCTCACTTGCAAGAGCTTTCGAAACTCTCAACACAGGCCATAAACACTCAAACAAACTTCACAAACCTTCTCACCATGCTTCACTGAACACAAACCAACCTTCAAAACAGCCTGAAAACCATAGAATCACAAACACGATCCTCACCTGACCTTGAACAGAACTTGTTCAAACTTCCAAACCAGCCATCACAAATTCTTGCTAAGCATCAAGGCTTCACCAGGGAGGTCACAGGAGTGGTTTTGCACAAGAGAGGAGGTCAGAAAGTGCCAGACTGAAAAGCTTCAAACTCAGGTAGCTTCATGAACTTTTCTTCCAGAAATGGATTTTTAAGTTCTTAAGTTGTTCTTCATGATTCACTGATCACTCTGATGTTCTTGGTTTTGAAAATGGTGAAGAAATGAGAGTTTAATCTTACTCTGAAACTTTTGCCCTAAAAAAATGTTTTGTTTCGATTCAGTTGATTGAGGAAGAATAAATGAGTTTTGAGTTAGGGTTTTGATTTAGTGAGGTGTGGGAATGATTTCTGGTTTGTTAGATTTCATTTTAGTGGAGTTTTGAAGAGTTTGGAAATTTTCAGGTGGGGTTCCCACCGGAGAAGACGACCGGAGGTCTTCTCCGGCCACCTGAAAATGATTAGGGCTTAATCCCTGTGTTTAATGAGGTTTGAATCTGGAGCGTTGGATGAGCTGACCTAGGTTGACTGGCGCGCGTTTGAATGGTCAAGATGCACCATTAGAAACCCTAATCCACAATTAACTTAATTAATTCTGTTTAATTAATATAAAATGGAAATTAGGCCAGTTTGAATCTCAGTCTTAGGATCACGCGCGAAGTCTTTCCCTCCATCTCAGGTTTAAATGTGGACCACTGGATGCGCTGACTTTCATTTAAATTCAGTTTTTATTTCATTTAATTGCATTTGTTTTCTTCATTTTATTAAAAATAGCAAAATCAATTTAAAAATTCTGAAATTTTTTATACAAACTTCTATTTAATTTCAGAAACCAAAAATATTTTTATTTTTATTTTTAGCATTAAAAAATATTTTTAAATCATTTAAAAGTTTATTTTTAATTAATTAATGAGAATTAATTAATTAAAAATACTTTTAAGTATTTAAAAATCACCAAAAAATTCATGAAACATTTAAAACCATTTAGAAACATTGTCCAACCCTCAAACCAAATTTCTTTTTTGATCTTGATGCATTTTGAGAATTTTTCATGGAATTAAAATCATTTTTAGGCATTATTTTGATCCAAACTTCCAAAAATCATTTCTGCCTAACCATTGAGAATTGGACCTTGATTCTTTTTGCATTGCATTGTGTTTAGCATGTAGTATGTGAGATTAAATGGGCATGATTTGATCTTTCATTTTCCATTTGTTTGACATTTTTCTTGTTAAGGAACCCTAAAACCCTAAAAATCTTAGGAAAATCATAACTTTTATTAGGTTAAGAGTTGAAACTTATCCATTGGGCAGTGAGTTAGTATAGGATTAGGGATCCTTTGAATGCATTTTCAATTTTTCATCTTGGTGTTTGCTTCTGATTTTGGTTTTTGTTTGATGCATTGATCATAAACCCTAATTTGAACTTCCATATGCATCCATCTTGCATTTGCATTCATACCTTGGCTTGCCATAGCATTTTGTGCATCCATTTGATTCATGTGACATCTTAAGACATATTGAAAGCATGTTTGATCATTGCATCTTGCATTTGCCATGTTGTATGCCATTTGCACTTCATGACTTTTCATGTATGTTCATGGATCTTAATTTGCTTCATTTGCACTCATAAGCTTGTATGATCATCACCATGCCTTGTTTCATGTTTGCATCATCCCATAGCATCATTATCATCATGAATGTGCTTCTGGTTTTGATTTTCCTCATGCCATTTCATCTCATTTTGCATTGCATTGCATTTCTTTCACTAACTTTTCAGGTGGTAAGTTATCTTGAGAAGTGAATTTGCCTTCACTTCTCATAATCTTCTTTTCATCTCTCTTATGCATCATTGCTGCATTTTATCATGTGTTTGAGATTAAGCTTGCTCATTATTCTTCATCCTACTTTCTTTCCTCAAGTGACTTGTCTTCTTAAATGAAGCAAGTTGCTCTGCTTCTCTTGATCCTTTCATCTGCTTCCTGGTGGTTCCATTGAAGACTTTTTTTGTAAACTTCACAAACCTTAGGAACAACCAAGCATGATCACAATTAGGGTTTTGATTAGTCCCCCCACTTAGTTTTACCTTTGTGTCTCTTTGAGTCTTCTCTTCTCACCTCATAATCAGGGACTAAACCCTAAAGGCTTTAAGGCTTTGTGATTAAGCTTATGCCTGCATCCTTCTATTAGGATGGAGTGTATAACTTTAATCCTAAGTGTTAATCCCTTAATGTGTTTAACTCCTTTAATCAATCCATTTAATAATCACTAAGACATCAAGCTTGTAACTTGGGCCTTGCATTAGGGTTCCAATTCTTCCTTAATTGGTTAAGAAGGACTAACCCTAGTGTTAATGGACAAGTCCCCCTCAAGTTGTCTTACAAACCATAAAAATCATTTCTTCATCTCATCATTAATTAAAATCCACTTAATAAAGACTTTGTTTTGTCATGAGTTTAATCCCTAATCATGGATTAAGTTGAGGAGCATTCCTCAGCTTAAACATCCTCATCTATTATCCTTCTATTAGGATGGTGTAATGAGTCTGTTTAATCCCTGATTATGGCTTAATCTCATTACTCAACACTAAACAAAAACAACAAAAACATCTAAATAATCACAAGTAGGTTAATGATCTTAATCATACACCATGGTGATTAAGTGTGAGATGCTGACTTCACACTTAAGGTATTCTCATTACCCCTAATCAGAGGGAAGATGTGATGAGTTTACTAACCCATTGGTTTAGGCTTAAGCTCATTTTCTTATGACAAATACCAAAAAGCAATAAAAGACTGAAAACACAAAAACAAACAATAATCGTCTCCTCCGGGATTCTTTTCTCATCTCATTCACTCACAACCGAGAACTTGCTTCTTCCGTCTAATGCAAGACAGTTTGCACCTGAGCCAGACAGGTCATATACTTGAGCATAGACAAGTAAGCAGTTCACAAGTCAATTTATCTTTCAGTCTCTTTGGGTCGAACTACGGTGTTTTGACTTCCTCATTGCACAAGAGGATACGTAGGCATAACTTAACAGTTATCGAACAAAAGTCTCTGTATATTCCCCCTCTTTCCAGCTTTATTTTCTCAGCCTCATTATCATGAGCATTTCATCTTTGTTCTTATACTGACACTTCTCCTATACACTTCACATTCTTTTACACTGACACCTGTACATCCTTTTCCAGCTTTCCATACACAAATTTCCCTGACACTACCCCTTTAAAACACAAATCTTTTAAGCGTGGATCCCGTCGAGTACGACGGACAATCTGGGTGCTAATACCTTCCCAGGTTGTAACCAACCCCCTTTCTCAGTCTCTCTGGTTCGCAACCGCCTTATCCATATCTTTCTAGGTCTATGCAGCATTGCCTTTCCTCCGGGATAAAAATGCCTAGCTGGCGACTCTTTTCATCCCCTGTGAGTTCACTCCTGTGTGTTCTCACACCCTCCTTTCGCCGACCGTTCGCGTCTGTACCCCATTTGACCCGGCTTCATTTGGTGGGAGCGACATATACTCCGAAATGATTCCTCTCTGCATCAAATAGCTTCTAGTAGGTAAACTATTCGAAAAACTCCTCCCCCTGAAAGACTTGACTTTGAAAGGAACCATTGTATTCCAAACCAACTCAAAAGCCTGGTCGTTCCTATTATCCAAACCAAATGGAATAAAGCGAGAAAAAGCTAAATGGTAATAGGAACTTACCGAAAAAGAACCACTACTTTCACCATTCCACGCGACTTTATCCTTTCCGGCTTGATTCAGACCAAAGTCAACCAACAAACTCCTCAACACAAGATATTCCTCACCTATACCAATAACTGAACCCAATTGTACCAACACATCAGAACCATAAACCTGCTCAGCTAATAAATTCCTTGCTGTTTGAAACTTTGTTTGTCCCGAAACAACAGATTCCACGACATGCCCTGTAGAAACAAAATCCTGCAATTGCTGCGTATGATCACCGCCAGTATCCACTACTGCACTGTCTTGTAATACCTCAAAATTTGCCCTCTCATTTTCATGCCATTTAGCATATCCTTTCATACATTGCATTGCATTTAGATCACAATTGCATCATAAACATACATGAACATACATCTCCATTTGAGCTTTCACAGGTTGCGACTGGCCTTTATTTCTTCATGCGGCACGTGCACAATAATCTCAGAAGAAGCCAAAAGTTCTCGGTTGATTCAGAGGAGTTTAAGTTGAATATCAGTTTTATGGTGCACTTTGCAAAAGTTGTAACTTATGCTCGAAAACTCATTTTGGCTTGAAACTCAATAGTTTAGACCGTTTCATTATTCTCTACAACTTTTGTGTTCGGCTCGGAGGCCAATTCATCAAGGAAAATGGCGGGATTTATTTGTTTCTGAAATTTCGGTTTCGCCGATTAACTGTGCTAGCGGTATTCAAGAGTTTGTAACTTCTTATTGGGTCAACATGTCTGAGAGATTCATATGCAAAAAGTTCCGTCTTGATATCCTTTCCAACTTTTGGGTTTTGGCCGAGAACTAATTCTTTGAAGAAGATCTCAGAATGTGCGAGTCTTTAGAGTCGACATAGTGAAAAACAGTGCTGAACCGGTGAGTTTTGAACACTAAAAAATTCATAACTCTTGGATCGTTTATTGAATTGATGTCGTTTCAGTGCCTAAAATTCCGTTTAGATGTTATCTTCATTATGTGAATTCAGTTTTGGTTCGGTCCAATCGGAAGGATCTCGAAAATGCGAATTACCAATAAGGTTCTTTGATGCACTGCATTGTCTGTCAGATTTTGTAAAATTCATAACTCGGTCAATTTTCATCGGATATCACCCGTTCTTGAAGCGTTGGTTCACAAATTTTATCCTCTTCAATTTCAAATACAAAAGTGAGTTCGAACGGTGCTCCAAAGATTGTCGTTTTGGTTTATTTCACAAAACTGAAGTGTTGAACCGAAGAAAAATGCTGAAAGTGGTTTCACGAGAAAATTCATATCTCCCTCGTCGTTTGTCCGGTTGAGCTTAGATTTTAACACCAGGTCACTGACTCATAGATCTACAACTTTGATGACAAATTCGAGTCGAGATTATGCTCCGAAGAGGTTAACCTCGTCACATTTTCGAGTAGCGGACACCAAATAAGCCGAAAAAACAACTTATTCAGTGACGTCTTGCAGCTTAAACGTATCGATTGCACTCGATTTTGATCGTATGACGTCCGTTATTTTTGTGTTGCAACTGTGATTCAGAGGCGGACGATATTGTGGAAGGCTCAGAGTCGAAATTTCTTGCCGAAGATATTGTTATTTTCACTTAAGCCGAAATTCTACCTTTTGCCTTTCATTTTACACTCCACTATATATTCTTTTGACCCACAATTTGTCTCATAACTTCAATCATAATTTACAAACACCAAAAAAACTCTCACAAACTCTCTCTAAAGGATCAAAGTTCATTCTCTCAACTCTTTCTCAAGAACACAACAACAACTTCATCAAGAACTCAAGAACACAACAATTCCGATCAAGCTTCCGATAGCCGAGCCGCCACGAACCACCACCTTCGGTCAACTTCACCACCGTGCGACCACCATCTTCCGCCGCCGGCAGCCATGCGGCCTCTCCTCCTCTCCTCCGTTCATGATCGCGTCTCACTTCCTCCGGATTCATAATTTCTTCGTCGATTCTTCATTCGGTAAGCTTCTTAAACTTTAATTCATGAATAATTGTTGCATTGTTTCTTGAATTGAATTTTGAAGTTGAATTCATATTATGGAGATTATGTGCATTGATTCTTGATGTGGTTGTTGATTGATGCTTGATTAATTGATCCTAATAATTGTTGTTGTGCATAATTGGAAATGATTGTTAAAATTGACATAGACTAATCGATGCATGTTAGATGTTTGATAAAATTCTTAAGAGAGTTAATTATTGTGACTTGATATTGATTGAAGTGCTTGACTTTTGAATTCATGTTTGTTTCATTGTGTAAATTCGGAATAGGATAGGTTGAAGCTTAATTGTTGATGTTGTTCATATGTCGCGTGTCGATAAGTGCGTTTTGGTCATAACTTCCTAACCGTAGCGCGTTTTCGCGAATGTGAATAGTGTAAATTGACTTTGTTGATCATTCCGGAGCCATTGGTAAACTTTTTAGTCGATTTCGGACAATTTTTTGCGGCTATTTCGCTACTGCCAGCCGATAAAATCGGCCAAAAAGTACCACTTCCGAGCGGAATTTTCAAAATCCGATTGCATATTTGAATCCGTTGGCACGTTTGCAAGTTACCATGCGATTTTCGTTCAATTCCGAGTCGGTGATTTTTGACGCGTTTTTTCGTTTTAAGGCTTTTTAAGTTCGGTTTGGTGCAATTTTGATGCATTGATCTTGTTTTGACTTGTACTTATGTTTGTTGATCATTTTCCATTCATTGCATGTAAATTTATTTGATTTTGGTTTGAATTTGCATGTTGTTTATGTTAGAGCATAAGTGCTGCCCCGTTTTGAAACGTAAATTTCAATGCATGTCCATGACTCGTACATTCATCTTTCTATTTGATTTTGAGTTGTGAGACATAGGTGCAACTTCCGGTTGCACCTCTTTTTTGTTTCTAATGTGTTTGTTGAGTTCATGCAAGGTTCTCGCAAAGATCTTAACGACGGTCGTTTGGTTGGTATTCCACTTTATTTGTGGGATACCTTTGGATTCAAATGATATTTTGTGTCGTTGTTTTTGTTTCGATTATGGGGGATCTTCACAAAGAAATTATGGAAGATGAGCATTTATTTTGCTCATGGGAGATTACAAGGCTTGGCTTGAAGTTTTTTTGGATTTCTTTTATGTGAAAGAATCGGCACTTCGACCAAGTAAGTAATCTCGATTCTCTACTTTAATGCATCATTCTAGTTGTATGCGACTTAGGATCATGTAACTTAAGGTGCATATTGAGCCCTCCCACCTGAGACATTGGATTTATTTGTGATATATATTGATATGTGTCGATTTCGGAGTTTAGGGATTAGGTTACGGATTAGAGAATTCGATTCCTTTCACTTTCCCTTAAAATATCGTTTTTGCCCGTTTCGTCGCAATTATTAAAAATAGTTTTAGGTGTGATAAAATTCTGGAAAAATTCATGAGTTATCTTCTTCCTCTTAATTAATTTGTCATATTTTTTGTTTCCAAATTTGGGTGGTTTCAATAATTAATTTGGGTTTTAGATCACAAGCTGTCCCAAAAAGAAGTGTTTTGACATAAGGGACCGAAAATGATTTTTCCCCATAGGTGTGAGACCTATTTTTTGTGTGTGGTTATTCACTGTAATTTGTGACATTTTGATGCTCATTAGGCATTTTTTTCATAATTTTTAGTGCCCTTTTTGATCCACTTTGTGGAGTTGTTTTTGGGTGATCATTCATTGCTACCTTGCTAGTCAAGTAATTGTTTTGGCACTTTGGTGCATAATTTTGTGGAATCCTTTTGGAAAATGTGAGATAATGACTTTATTATTCCAGGTATTTAATTTCATAATTTTTAAAGGCTTTTTGCTATTTTTCCATGTCACCTAGATCCTAGGTTGATTCATGTGTGTATTTGCTCCATAACTTAAATGATAAGAAGGCATTCATGCCATTTTCTTGAAGGGATTTTTGGTAGATTTTAGGAGTTGATTATAGGTCATTTGTATGCCTTTAATTCCAGTCATAGGTCACTTTTTTGAACCATACTCATTTGGTTTGTTTTGTGATTCAAAGTGCATAATTATTTGAACATGTTTAACCTAAACTAGATTCTCTTCTCCTCTAAATAATAACTTGAATTATGTGGAAATCATTAATGCCTATTCATGCATTCTAATTGCATATCATACCTTTTATGCTACTGAACCATAATCATTTCATGCATATTCACATGCCATTTTTCCTTAACTTTCATCATGTGCGATCTTATGCGATTTTTGCTCGTTTCTTCTCATATCTTCTTCTCATTGCTCCATATGCCTAATCCATTGCATCCATGATTGTATATTCATTCATCCATCTTCATAAGCATTAATTACTGACTTTGATGTTCATTTTATGCATTAATCCATTTTTGTAAGCCATATGCATTCATATTTCATCCATGAGTCCTAATTTGCATTTATGTGAACTTAGGTGAACTTTTTGTACATAGTTTGACATAGTTTGATCTTGTGAGATATCCTAGCATACTTAGGGACCTATATCATGTAGCTAATGACTTTAGAAGTCATGTAACCTTTAGGTACCTTCACCTTTAGACTTAGGTCTTATTTTGAACCCTAATTCCATTCTAGGACGTTTATGGTACTTAATCGCTTTCATGCTTTGATTTTACTTTCAATATGCATTGTCATGCTAACTTTTGTTTTGTAGGGGGGAAGATTGAGGTAAGCATTACTTCATTCCTATCTCTTATGCATTTTAATTGTGTTTGCCTTAGCACTTTGTGCTTTTCTTATAGGTTTTCCCTTTCTTTAGAGACAACTTAACTTCCTTAGGAAGTAAGTTGATTTCTAAGCTCTCTTTTCTTCTTTCCTTTTTCTTTCTTAGGATTAGAATACCTCATTAACCATAGGACCTCTCTTGTAAATAAACAAATAAAATTAGGGTTGTGTCTTAGTTCCCATTAGATTTTTCATTTTCCAACTTGAGTCATTCTTTCTCATCTCATAAAGAAAAGCAATAAAACACTTAATAAAAACCGAACAATCTTGTACGACACGAGACTTTGTTGCGGAGTGTTTATACGCGTCCTGTTTTGGGGCGAGGTGTAAATACTTCCCGCAATGGATAGGTCTTAGTACAAGACAGTTCACAAATAAATTCAAAACACTTCTCATAAAAGACAAAAACAAACAATAAGCGACTATCCTGCGGGAACTTCTCTTCTCATCTCATTCATTCATAACGCGAACTCGCGACTACTTGTCTCGCATGCAAGACGGTTAACGCACTCGTACCAGACGAGCCTGCAACACCTGAGCATAGACATACGCAGTTCCAGCTGTAAAAAACACAAACAAATAGTTCCCTCCTAGGTTAGGCGAACTACGTCGACTCTGATCCTCATTATCCCGATGAGGTACGTAGGCAGCGGGGTAGGGCCCGTTCGAGCACATTCTTTATTTTCCCTACATTTCCCCTTTTATTCTCATTTTCTTATTTCAGTTCATTTCTCATTTCATTCCATTCCAGTTAGCAGTTTTATTCAGCAGCAGTTATATTTTTCTCACCCTTTGAAACAAAGCAAGCAAGCGTGGATCCCGTCGGGTACGGCGGACGGATTGGGGTGCTAATACCTTCTCAATTCGTAACCGACTCCCGAACTCAGATCTTTGGTTCGCAAGGCCTTGTCCTTTCCTTCTTCCTCAGGTTTGTGCAACATTACCTTTCCCATTCATTCGGGATAAAAATGTCTGGCTGGCGACTCTACCTTTCCGCGCCACTTTCGCGTTTGTACTAGGATGAAAATCCCGGGAGCAACAGCTGGCGACTCTGCTGGGGAGTAACCTGATTCTTCCGGTTTCCCTTGTAGAGTCAATCCTAGCGCCTGTTTGGTTTTGTTTCTTTGGGTGTCTATTTGTTTGATGTTGAGTGCTTTAGTTTAGCTTTACTGTTTTCATTTACAGTTTTATTTGCAGCTTTACTTTATCGCATTTATTTACCGCTTTCAGTATTTTATTTTCCATGCATCATATTATACTGGACTGTCTGGCTGTGCTGGTTTTCATTTTTTCTGTGGGTTGGGAGTTACTGTGAGATAAGCCAAATACCCGGCTTGAGTGCACCATAGGATTAGCGTGGACATGTTGTGCCGCATGGTTACATGATGAGTGGTGATGTGTTCCACACCCAGGTTGCGACTGTCTTGGGACTATTCTGTGTGGGGGTTCTTCCCCACTTCAGGGTACAACCTTGATAGTTATGTGCAGCTGGGGACCGATCATTGAGGACCTTAATGGAAACAACCCTCTCCAGTGATGACAGTGGCAGACCACATTTGTTGGCAAACCCACTCGCATCCGAGGGTCCATTGGGAACTCGCATAGGATGGCCTGGTTCTCTCATAGGAATTCAGTTAAAGCGAACTGTTCGTATGACGATAGTATTATACCCTTCGGGATGAATGTACTATTGTTTCTCGACTCAGTGCTTGAAGCTGGAAACTTGTGGGGGATGCTTGTTTTTCCGGACTCAATTGAGACCTCCCTGAGTAGTACATAATGCCAAACCGATTCCCTGATTTGGTCATGAGCCATTTCTCGGAAATGGTGAACGTATTATTGCTATTCGGCTTTGAGAGTCCGTGATGTTGACCCGAGTAGCACACCCGTGAGATTGGGAGGGGTTTACAGGTTTGCAGGAACCCTAAACTTCAACATACCCGCTTTGCCAGTGTTGTTTTATGATATTATCTGGTGCTATATGGTTCTTTGATTCTGAGATTCGGGATTTCTATTCAGAGAAATTGTTACTGTGATTACCATGGTGACCCTGATATTGTGACTGTTATTATGACTCTCCACAGACACTTGGCTCGTTGTTCAGCTTCAATACCATCAGTGATTGTTATATTATGTGATCCAGTTCTACAGTTATTGGGTTCTCAGTTATGGGGTTCTATACAGAGATGGTGTCGCTATTGTGATTCTATACAAACAGTTGGTTCACTGCTCAACACCAACATCAGATCATTGATCACATGCCTGCTGCATACATGACATCATAGCATTTCTGCATACATGTTCAGTTATTTTCGAGGATCACATATCTGAATCATGTTATTGGATTTTTCTGTATCAAAACTTGAATTAAAGCAGATAGATTCCTCAGAAATAACTGAACATGGCATTTGCATACATCCTTGCATTCTTGACAGGTGTTCAGAGACAAATTCTTTTCCTGACTTGATTTCTCATCAGAATGGACAACTTGAATCACAATCATCAAGGTATATATTTGAAGCAACTCCGGGCGGAGGTAATCAAAGGAAGACCCAGCTGAGGCCATTCAGGGCAGAGGTATAAGCTTTATTTCGAAACCAGAAACTGTTGAAACAGGGAGTCAACCAGATGAAGACTCAGATGAGCTTGGTTATGGAAATTCTGAACAAATCTATTTTCATCCCTATTGAGGGGAACTACGCTGCTCTGATTCTCCATTAGTCAATAGAGATACGTAGGCAGGAGATCATATGAGATCTTTCCGAGCAACCTTATCTATTAACTTTATCAACCTCTTCTCTCCAGATGTCATTTGTCAGCATCCAACCTGAGCTTCCCAAGAGTGTCCTAGGGGTAGGTATATGGGTAAAGGCCAGAACAACTCGAGAAGAAGTCTGATCATATTCCGAAGTTGTACACGCAACAAGTCTCCTCATTTTCTCAGATTCAGATTGTTTGAGCTAGCCGCATCAGGATCATCTCCGACAAAGCTTCCTTTGGAGTTTCAATGCCAAGTCTGACTACCATTCTGGGGCACCTGGCCATTTAATTGAAGATTGAAGGTCTTTCAGAGACAAAGGTAAAAACAAGGTCGCAAATTTGATTGAGTAAACATCCAGACTACTGACTGCTGAAAGTCTCCGAGAGTAATAAGTCCAGACGGAGTCAAACCTCCTCAATAATGACCACCATGATGTGAAGGCTAGATGCAAGTATCACTCAGGGGCATTCATACAATTGACAACTGTGATGTGTTCAAGTACAAGATGCAAAATTTGGCCGACTCAAAGGTCATCATGCCAGAAGGTCTGCTTACATATTGAAATCTCCTTATCAAATTGGCATCCTAGTTTGCAAGGGCATCTTCAGAAGCAATAAGTCCAGACGGAGTCAAGTCTCCTCAATGACGGCAATGTTCAGCTTCTTTACTGCATTTTCATTTGTAGTTTATATTGTTTGTTTAAACATTTGTATGCATGCATGAAACTTATTTGTTTTTGAATGATAACCATAATAAAATGCACATGTTTCTCTTGAAGTAATCCATTCGTATTCACTCATGATTTTGTGTATGTGCATTGCAATACCAACTGTCGTGCTTAAACTCTATGAGGGAGGATGACGAAATGAGAACACAAAAACTTTAATTGTGTGCTTTTGAGAAAGACCCTGTTGACGATGTACAGGCATTGTTTCAAATCCTAAACACCGGAGATATAAGGGAGATAGACCCTTGCCAACCCATTTGAGCCTTGAAGTAGAAGTTTATTTTCGCATGAAAAAACCATTGCATTTAACCCAGGGGCAGGGTAGGTGTCAGCTAGCTGGACCGATCATTCAAGTTTCGAAAAGGAGTGCAAATCTGAGGATCCATTACCTTTCGTTGTACCAAATCAAGAGGTCCAATGACCAGGAACCACAATGGTTATCCCAATCAAGAGGTCCAAAGACCGGAGACCACAATGGTTATCCCTCAACAACCAAGAAGTGGGACAGTCACGACCCTTTCAAAGCAATCAAGACAAACAGTGTCACACGATTTGTTCAAAAAAAAAGAAGAATTGAAAAAAAAATGAATGAGAAAGCCCGCTAAGTCGAAACTTGAAAACAAGCGACTTAGGCAAAAATTAGGGCATCCCGCTGGACTTCACAATCAAAGATTCACAAGAATCAGTCCAGGAAAAAGTTCGGGATAGGAAAAATAATGCAAAATCAAAAGACGAAAAGGATTACACAAGAAAGGTCCTTGAACAAGAGCAAAGTCGTGTGATACAGACACGAAAGATGAAGGGATGACTGACTCCAAACAACAACCTGAGTGGTGCTTAAACCGTTAGTGTAATTGGTTCCTCAACCATCACAAAACCCTTTTTGAGAAGTGAGAGCTTGTGAAAGCTAGCTGAAAATAGGAATGGAGAACATCACGAAGATGGGTGGGCACAAATAAATTTCGAGCCTATATCTTTTGTTTCTATAACCGTGAACCAGGCCACGATACAACCCTCAAAAGTCCTAACTGAAACAGGGTTATTTTTGATAGCGTACTACCATGAGACCGCGTTCCTGACTCCTATGAGTGGTGTTGAAAGATCTTTGTTGGTGTTGCATGTGCATGCTTTTTACTATTCAAAAATTTTATGTCGTATATTAACCAGTGATTCGCTCACAAAGGTTTGCAACATCTTTTTACAGTAAAACTTCAAGATTAACATGTGTGTTGCATTAGAATTTTCATTCTTAGAATAAACATTTTCTGCTTGCATATATTTGTTGGGCATCATAAAAATTTACATACGAAACTTCAGTCCAGAAGCTTAATCTTGCCAAGTTGAGAAGTCTGAAACTTCCGAAGGACAATCTGTCGAGGTGCACTTTTTAAGAAAACTCCATCGAGTAGGGACTTTCCCAACATTACTGGTAAGAGCCAACTAATCTGAGGCAATCATGTCGAGCAATCTCTTCAAAATTCAGCCAAGCTGGGGCAATCACTTCGAGATTCAAATCTCTCAAAGAGCCATCAGGCGGAAGCATTAGTCAAATTTCAGCCAAACTGGGGCAATCACTTCGAGATCCAATCTCTCGAAGAATGTAGTATGGGTTTTTCTTCAAAGCACGGTCAGTCAGAGGTGATCACTTTGTAAACACCCCAAATTTGCCCTCACCCATTCACACCATGGCTTGTGATCATCCTCATATGCATAAACACAATCATGTCATCTCACATCTCATTTTTGATTCACTGGATAGTTTCTAAGTCATCTGCACCTAGGGTTTGTGGTCTGAGCCATCCCAAAGCATCTTGAGCCATTCCAAAGGCTACCAATCAACTCAAAGGGGTCCATGTGTGTGCTTATATCATATTCCATCTCCTCAAAGTCAAAAATGCAGAGGAATCACAAGAACTAGGGTTTGAGTGGATGCAGAGCCAGGTTGAACTGCACAGTTGACCTAAAATTAGGGTTTTGGTTTCAGAGGCCATAACTCCAATTTTTTTGGTCATTCTTGTTTCCATTGATCTCTATATGGTATAGGGAGTATGCATATCAATTTTCATGAAGAAATTCCATGGGGAAGTCATCTGATCAAGAGTTGACTTTTCAGACAAGTCAGTGTAAAATCAGGGCATCTGAGGCCCCCAATGACCCAACCAATGGGTGATCTTCATCATTTTGAGTGTATATGGTCTTTATTTGATCATGGAAGAAGATTGAAGTTCATAGAAATCAAGAATTTAGGGTTTTTGCAAATGTTGACTTTTTGGGCATAGTTGACTTTTCAAGAATGCATCATTTTAGGTCATTTTTCAAGCCATGATTTTGGATCCAAAAATGCTTCAAATGGAAAAACTTTGGTCATGAAAGTTGTAGATCTCATCTTTCCCTTTCCAAAAAGTACAAGAACATGATCTAATTCATCTTGGATCAAAAGTTATGGTTTGTTAAAGTTGGCAAAAATCACTAAAATTCAAGTCATGCACCAAATGGAAATTTTGCAAAAAAACCTTGAACCAATGCATTTTGTAACTTCTATTTGGCTTCAAACCAGTATGCAAACATGTCTCTAAGTCATAAGATCAGAATTGAACCAAGAATGCCCATGGTTATAGTTCATGTAACTTGACTTTTCTCATGAAAGTTCAAAAAGCAACAAGTTGCAAAAACTCATGATCACCTCCCACCAACTTGCAGCCTTGAGTACTGAGCTTTGCTAGACCTCTCTCTCACCATGCTGCACCAGAACCAACCTTGTACTTGCCTAGACTTTGAGCCATGCCTCACTTACACAAAAGGTGGACTTTATGCAAAAGTAGACATCCCAATCACAGCAGGACATGTCACATCTCCCAGCCACTTGCAATTGTTTATACTATCCAAATGCTGGCCAAAACATAAGGGAGGCAAGGCTGAAACATACAAGAACACAGCATTCACAAAATCATCACACATTGCATTTTCTATCGAATCTGCTCACACAGCCATCAAACACCCAAGCTAACTTCACCATCCAACTCAACACATTTCATAGACCTCAAACCACCAAAGTTCAGGCCTGAAACAAGCCTGACCTGAGCTCCACCATTTCTCACCTTCCAAACCAGTTCTCTTCGAATCTCACTATACAGCCATCAAACACTTCATCTTTCTTCACCAACAAATCAGAAACACTCAGAGGAGTCCAAACCACCCATCACATTGGCTTAATACAGCCTGTACACCAAGTTCATTCTCTGCCATATCAGTTTGGTAACTCATGAATTAGCTTGCTAGAGCCCATTTCAAACCTGCCATTGACACCAGGGGAGTCATTGGAGCTAGCTTGCATCAAGAAATTGCTCTGAAAGCCCAGAAACAGGAGTTGTCACCTCAGGTATGGCCATGAAACTTCTTTCTCAAAGCTTTGATTTTTTGTTGTAAAGTGAAAGTGCATGCCTTGGGGATCATAGTGATGTGTTTAGAATCAAAAATGGTGGAAAAATGAGCATTTTGCAGTTGTCTGAAAGTTTGACACCATTTTTGTTTTTGTTTCGATTCAAGCTTTTCTTGCCAGTAAAATAATGTTTGATCATGGATTTGGGTTGTAGGGAGTGTGGGGAATGTTTCTGGGCAGCTAATTTGACATGGGGTGGCCTGGATAAGGAGCTAGGGTTTTGGTATGGCCGGAGAAGACGACCGGAGCTCATCTCCGGTCGCCTGAGTGTAATTAGGGTTTAAGTGTCATTAATTAGCAATTTCAAATCTGGTCCATTAGATGATGTTTCCCGCGCGCTCGTGGACGGTGCAGATGGGTCATTAAACCCTAATTTTGTTTAATTAAGTTAATCACAATTAATTAAGTCAGCTTTGAACCATAGCCATTGGATCACGCGCGCTTTGAAACTTTGAACGTGGGCTTTAGATTGAGCTGACCCCCAGTCTTGTTGACTTACGCGTTGGGCCCTTGGATCTCTCTGCCTCCAATCTCAGCCACCCACATTGCATACTTTTCTTTTTTTATTTCATTTTCTCTTATTTGTTTTGCATAATTAATTTAAAATAGTAAAAAACACTTAAAAATTATGAAACTTTTTGTTTAAAGTTTTGTTAATTTTTAAGACACAAAAACATTTTTATTTTATTTTTATCATTTAAAAAAGTATTTTTAAATATTTAAAAGATTATTTTTAATTGATTAATGAGAATTAATTAATTAAAAATACTTTTAGGTATTTAAAAATTACAAAAAAATTCATGAAATGTTCTAAGACATTTAGAAACATTGTCCAACCTTCAAACCAAATTTCTTTTTTGATCTTGATGCATTTTAAGAATTTTTCATTGAATTAAATCATATTTTGTGCATTATTTTGATCATAAGTTCAAAAATTCATTTCTGTCAATTGGTGAGGGTTGAGACATTGATTCTTCTTGCATTGTCTTTTGTTTTGCATGTAGTTTCTAGGATAAAAAGGCCATGATTTGATCTTGCATTTTCAATTTGATTGGCATTTGTTTTGTCAAGAACCCTAAAAAACCCTAATAACTTAGAAAATTCATATCTTAAGTTTGGTTGAGAGTTGAGAGCTCCCCTTTGGGCAGTGGCTTGTTATAGGTCTAGGGTTTCCTTGGGTATCATTTTCCATTTTTACTTTAGGGTTTTGCTTCTGTTTTTGGTTTGTGTTTGATGTTTGATCCATGAACCCTAATTTGGGCTTTCATTTGCATCCCTCTTGCATTCTCTTGCATAACATGACTTGTCTTTGCATTTTGTGCATGCTTATGATTCATTTGACATCTTAAGACATGTATAGAGCATCTTTGATCATTGCATTACATATTTGCCATGTCATTTGTCTTGTATGATTCATAACATTTCATGCTTGTTCATGCTCCTTAGTTTGCATCATTTGCATTCATGATCTTGTATGAACATCCCCATTGTCTTGCCTCATGTTTGCAGCACCTCATAACATCATTAACATCATGTGCATGCTTCTGGTCTTGCTTAGCATCATGCCATTTCATCTCATCTAACATTGCATTGCATTTCTTTCTAACATTTCAGGTGGTAAGTAAACTTGAGAAGTGGATTTGCCTTCACTTCTCATACCTTTTCTTTTCATCTCTCTTGCATCCATTGCTGCATTTCTATTTGTGTTTGAGATTGAGTTTGCTCATTCTTGTTCTTCCCACTTTCTTTCTTCAAGTGACTTGACTTCTTGAATGAAGCAAGTCACTTTGCTTCTCTTGATCCTGTTCATCTGCTTCCTGGTGGCTCCTTTGAAGATTGTTCTTGAAAACCTCACAAACCTTAGGATCAACCAAGCATGACAATGAATTAGGGTTTTGATTAGTCCCCCTCATAGTTTTTACCTTTGTGTCTCTCTTTGAGTCTTCTCTTCTCATCCCATAATCAGAGACTAAACCCTAAAGGCTCTAAGACTTTGTGATTAGGGTTATGCCTGCATCCTTCTCTTAGGATGGAGTGTATAACTTTAATCCTAAGTATTAAACCCTTTATGTGTTTAAATCTCTTAATCAATTCACTTAACAAGTATCAAGACATCACACTTGTAACTTGGGCCTTGCATTAGGGTTCTAATTCTTCCTTAAGTGGTTAAGAAGGACTAACCCTAGTGTTAATGGACAAGTCCCCCTCAAGTTGTCTTACAAACAATAAAATCCACTTCATCATCATACCATCAATCTAAAATCCACTTAATAAAGGCTTGTTTTGTCATGGGTTTAATCCCTAATCATGGATTAAGTTGAGGAGTTTTCCTCAACTTAAACATTCTCATCTATTATCCTTCTTTTAGGATGGTGTAATGAGTTTGTTTAATCCTTGATTATGGCTTAACCTCATTACTCAACACTAAACAAAAACCACAAAAACATCTAAATAATCACAAGTAGGTTAATGATCTTAATCCTACACCAAAGGTGATTAAGTGTGAGAATCTGACTTCACACTTAAGGTATTCTCATTACCCCTGATCAGAGGGAAGATGTGATGAGTTTACTAACCCATTGGTTTAGACTTAAGCTCATTATCCTATGACAAACTTCAAAAAGAAATAAAAGACTGAAAACTCAAAAAACAAACAATAATCGTCTCCTCCGGGATTCTTTTCTCACCTCATTCACTCACAACTGAGAACTTGCTTCTTCCGTCTAATGCAAGACAGTAATCACCTAAGCCAGACAGGTCATACACTTGAGCATTGACAAGCAAGCAGTTCACCAGTCAATCCTTTCAGTCTCTTTGGGTCGAACTACGGTGTTCTGACTTCCTCATTGCACGAGAGGATACGTAGGCATAACTTAACAGTTATCGAACAAAAGTCTCTGTATATTCCCCCTCTTCCAGCTTCATCCTTTAGCCTCATGATCTTGAGCATATTACTCCTGTCCTTACACTGACACTTTCATACTTCACATCACTTATACATCATACACTGACACCTGTATATCTTTTCCAGCTATTTTATACACAGATTGCACTGACACTACCCCTTTAAAACACAAATCTTTCAAGCGTGGATCCCGTCGAGTACGGCGGACAATCTGGGTGCTAATACCTTCCCAGGTTGTAACCAACCCCCTTTCTCAGTCTCTCTGGTTCGCAACCGTCTTATCCATTCTTTTTCTAGGTCTATGCAGCATTACCTTTCCTCCGGGATAAAAATGCCTAGCTGGCGACTCTTTTCATCTCCAGTGAGTTCACGGCTGGGTGTTCTCACTGTTCCCTTCGCCGACCGCTCGCGCTTGTACCGGGATGCAAATCTTTGGGAGCGATACACTTCAAGGCTCGTCCTGGGGCAGGCCACCCCAAGAGCATGAGAAATACTCTCTCCCGAAGACGGTAAGTCAGAAGCACCTATCCAAGGTTCAAAATACGGGGGAAGAATATCTCACAGTGATATGAAGTTCTTCATGAATCCTTGCGAGACAATTTCTTTCACAGACCATGCAGTCTGGGGCAGTTATTTCGAGATCCAACAAATCTCTCCAAGAGTTTGAAGACACTGAGGCATTTCGTATGTCATGTTTTCTGTAAAATCCTCTTGAGACATTTTCTTCCGATGGACCTTAGTCGGAGGCGAGTTGAAAATTTCAGAGAACCATTATTCAATCATGGTTAGTTGGCGATCTATCAACCCAGAGGCTGGAAGCAAAGCCATTGTCAGCACAGTACTTCAAGAGTTATTTCATCAGCAAGCTTCATTGATCAAAATTACTTAGCAAGTCTCATTAGACAATTCCTTCTCCAGTAGTGCGGCAAATGGAAGGTTACTTCTTGAGCAAAAAGATATCATCGTCTCTCATCCCCAGCATGAGACGCCTTACATCTCTCATTCCCAACACGAGAGGATTTATATTTTATCCCCAGCAAGTGGCAACTTGAGCTCTTATCTTCAGTGAGAAGCTTTATCATTGACATTATCTATCGTCCCCAGCCAAGTGGGAAGTGAAATTTCTCCCAGCAGGGTAGCAGAAGATGGGTGTCCTCCCTAAGCAAAAGTTTCCCTTCAGACAGGGGCAATTTTCAGCAGTATAATGAGTGTTTTGCCTCCCCAGCAGTTACCTCCTCAGCAATATCATGCCTTTGGTTCCCATCCAAGTCAGGAGGTCCTCACTTCCCCACCAGAGTTCAAGAAGAGTCCATCTCCAGCAGGGCTTGGCACTCCAATCTCATAGTCCAATTTATTTTTGGCAATGGCGGTTGTTCAGAGCCGGTGAATTATTAACAGTTTTCCCCGCAGAGTTGTTACCTCATCAGGATGAGCCAGATCAATGCAGTGATCATTATTCCTCCCCAGTCGAGCTATCTGGGATGCCTGCAGTCTCCTTATCAGGAGGTTTCTTTGCATTTGCATACGCATAATCATCATCACATCTGCATCCTCCAAAGCGTAGCATTTCCATCGTCATGGAGCATTACGCCATAAATTCAAACATATGCATACCAGCATGGGCCAGTTTTGAGGTATATTACGTACGACTTATAACATCTTCTCAACCTGAAGTACTCCGTACAGAGGATACCAATATCATGTTCCAGACATCCTTGTCTTTTCAAGTCAATGTTTGTCACTTATTTCGTGTCTTGTTTGGTACAACAGTCGCGTCGCAGGTTCCCGTTTTGTACAACGGTTCTGTTTGCTTGGGCTCTCGTTTATGTACAACGATCTCGTTCCATCTTGTCCTATTTTCTTTATTTATGGTTACCTCCTGCGGCCGATATACCTTTGCGTCTCCATTCGAGGATGGTTTCGCGTTAGATCCGAGGATCTTTTTGATTTGTCATTCGAGGATGGCATTTCTTTTCTTCAAGTCCTTCCGAGGTTGGTCTTATTGTTTTGTGTGGCTATTATTCGAGGATAGTAGTTCACTTTTCAGGCTTATTGATCGAGGTCAGTTTGTCTCTTTTGCAAAGTCTGTCTGAGGTCAGCTTTGTGTTTGGTTATCAGTCGAGGCTGGTATACCTTTGCGTCTCCATTCGAGGATGGTTTCGTGTTAGATCCGAGGATCTTTTGGATTGTCATTCGAGGATGGCATTCTTTTCTTCAAGTCCTTCCGAGGTTGGTCTTTTTGTTTTGTGTGGCTATTATTCGAGGATAGTAGTTCACTTTTCGAGCTTATTGATCGAGGTCAGTTTGTCTCTTTTGCAAAGTCTGTCTGAGGTCAGCTTTGTGTGTGGTTATCAGTCGAGGCTGGTATACCTTTGTGTCTCCATTCGAGGATGGTTTTGCGTTAGATCCGAGGATCTTTTTGATTTGTCATTCGAGGATGCCATTTCTTTTCTTCAAGTCCTTCCGAGGTTGGTCTTGTTGTTTTGTGTGGCTATTATTCGAGGATAGTAGTTCACTTTTCGAGCTTATTGATCGAGGTCAGTTTGTCTCTTTTGCAAAGTCTGTCTGAGGTCAGCTTTGTGTTTGGTTATCAGTCGAGGCTGGTATACCTTTGCGTCTCCATTCGAGGATGGTTTCGTGTTAGATCCGAGGATCTTTTGGATTGTCATTCGAGGATGGCATTCTTTTCTTCAAGTCCTTCCAAGGTTGGTCTTGTTATTTTGTGTGGCTATTATTCGAGGATAGTAGTTCACTTTTCGAGCTTATTGATCGAGGTCAGTTTGTCTCTTTTGCAAAGTCTGTCTGAGGTCAGCTTTGTGCTTGGTTATCAGTCGAGGCTGGTATACCTTTGCGTCTCCATTCGAGGATGGTTTCGTGTTAGATCCGAGGATCTTTTGGATTGTCATTCGAGGATGGCATTCTTTTCTTCAAGTCCTTCCGAGGTTGGTCTTGTTGTTTTGTGTGGCTATTATTCGAGGATAGTAGTTCACTTTTCGAGCTTATTGATCGAGGTCAGTTTGTCTCTTTTGCAAAGTCTGTCTGAGGTCAGCTTTGTGTTTGGTTATCAGTCGAGGCTGGTATACCTTTGCGTCTCCATTCGAGGATGGTTTCGTGTTAGATCCGAGGATCTTTTGGATTGTCATTCGAGGATGGCATTCTTTTCTTCAAGTCCTTCCGAGGTTGGTCTTGTTATTTTGTGTGGCTATTATTCGATGATAGTAGTTCACTTTTCGAGTTTATTGATCGAGGTCAGTTTGTCTCTTTTGCAAAGTCTGTCTGAGGTCAGCTTTGTGTTTGGTTATCAGTCGAGGCTGGTATACCTTCGCGTCTCCATTCGAGGATGGTTTCGTGTTAGATCCGAGGATCTTTGGGATTGTCATTCGAGGATGGCATTTCTTTTCTTCAAGTCCTTCTGCGGTTGGTCTTGTTTTTGTTTTGTGTGGCTATTATTCGATTATAGTAGTTCACTTTTTGAGCTTATTGATCGAGGTCAGTTTGTCTCTTTTGCAAAGTCTGTCCGAGGTCAGTCTTTGTTGTTGATGGTTATCGCCTGCGGCCGATATACCATTGTGTTTCTATTCGAGGAGGGTTTTAGTACTGGATCCGAGGATCCCGTGTGAGTGGTCATTCAAGGATGGCATTCTTCCCAGCATATTTCCACCTGGTTCTATTTTCGCTACCTATTCAGAGGTCAAAAACAAAAAAGATATAAATAAATAAATGGGCAGATGGCATTTCTGTTGCCCTCAGTGTGCAAATTTTTAGGTTTTATTCGAGTATTCAATCACTCCATACCTTGAACGTCTAAAAGCTGTTGCAATTATCCATTCAGGTCTGCAGTTGATTGAATAGGGGCAGCTGTAATACCTCAAAATTTGCCCTCTCATTTTCATGCCATTTAGCATATCCTTTCATACATTGCATTGCATTTAGATCACAATTGCATCATAAACATACATGAACATACATCTCCATTTGAGCTTTCACAGGTTGCGACTGGCCTTTATTTCTTCATGCGGCACGTGCACAATAATCTCAGAAGAAGCCAAAAGTTCTCGGTTGATTCAGAGGAGTTTAAGTTGAATATCAGTTTTATGGTGCACTTTGCAAAAGTTGTAACTTATGCTCGAAAACTCATTTTGGCTTGAAACTCAATAGTTTAGACCGTTTCATTATTCTCTACAACTTTTGTGTTCGGCTCGGAGGCCAATTCATCAAGGAAAATGGCGGGATTTATTTGTTTCTGAAATTTCGGTTTCGCCGATTAACTGTGCTAGCGGTATTCAAGAGTTTGTAACTTCTTATTGGGTCAACATGTCTGAGAGATTCATATGCAAAAAGTTCCGTCTTGATATCCTTTCCAACTTTTGGGTTTTGGCCGAGAACTAATTCTTTGAAGAAGATCTCAGAATGTGCGAGTCTTTAGAGTCGACATAGTGAAAAACAGTGCTGAACCGGTGAGTTTTGAACACTAAAAAATTCATAACTCTTGGATCGTTTATCGAATTGATGTCGTTTCAGTGCCTAAAATTCCGTTTAGATGTTATCTTCATTATGTGAATTCAGTTTTGGTTCGGTCCAATCGGAAGGATCTCGAAAATGCGAATTACCAATAAGGTTCTTTGATGCACTGCATTGTCTGTCAGATTTTGTAAAATTCATAACTCGGTCAATTTTCATCGGATATCACCCGTTCTTGAAGCGTTGGTTCACAAATTTTATCCTCTTCAATTTCAAATACAAAAGTGAGTTCGAACG
Source organism: Lathyrus aphaca (assembly GCA_963966055.1). NCBI lineage: Eukaryota > Viridiplantae > Streptophyta > Magnoliopsida > Fabales > Fabaceae > Lathyrus > Lathyrus aphaca. Next base: position 212,199,968 of record OZ014525.1, on the reverse strand, counting down.
GTGCTCCAAAGATTGTCGTTTTGGTTTATTTCACAAAACTGAAGTGTTGAACCGAAGAAAAATGCTGAAAGTGGTTTCACGAGAAAATTCATATCTCCCTCGTCGTTTGTCCGGTTGAGCTTAGATTTTAACACCAGGTCACTGACTCATAGATCTACAACTTTGATGACAAATTCGAGTCGAGATTATGCTCCGAAGAGGTTAACCTCGTCACATTTTCGAGTAGCGGACACCAAATAAGCCGAAAAAACAACTTATTCAGTGACGTCTTGCAGCTTAAACGTATCGATTGCACTCGATTTTGATCGTATGACGTCCGTTATTTTTGTGTTGCAACTGTGATTCAGAGGCGGACGATATTGTGGAAGGCTCAGAGTCGAAATTTCTTGCCGAAGATATTGTTATTTTCACTTAAGCCGAAATTCTACCTTTTGCCTTTCATTTTACACTCCACTATATATTCTTTTGACCCACAATTTGTCTCATAACTTCAATCATAATTTACAAACACCAAAAAAACTCTCACAAACTCTCTCTAAAGGATCAAAGTTCATTCTCTCAACTCTTTCTCAAGAACACAACAACAACTTCATCAAGAACTCAAGAACACAACAATTCCGATCAAGCTTCCGATAGCCGAGCCGCCACGAACCACCACCTTCGGTCAACTTCACCACCGTGCGACCACCATCTTCCGCCGCCGGCAGCCATGCGGCCTCTCCTCCTCTCCTCCGTTCATGATCGCGTCTCACTTCCTCCGGATTCATAATTTCTTCGTCGATTCTTCATTCGGTAAGCTTCTTAAACTTTAATTCATGAATAATTGTTGCATTGTTTCTTGAATTGAATTTTGAAGTTGAATTCATATTATGGAGATTATGTGCATTGATTCTTGATGTGGTTGTTGATTGATGCTTGATTAATTGATCCTAATAATTGTTGTTGTGCATAATTGGAAATGATTGTTAAAATTGACATAGACTAATCGATGCATGTTAGATGTTTGATAAAATTCTTAAGAGAGTTAATTATTGTGACTTGATATTGATTGAAGTGCTTGACTTTTGAATTCATGTTTGTTTCATTGTGTAAATTCGGAATAGGATAGGTTGAAGCTTAATTGTTGATGTTGTTCATATGTCGCGTGTCGATAAGTGCGTTTTGGTCATAACTTCCTAACCGTAGCGCGTTTTCGCGAATGTGAATAGTGTAAATTGACTTTGTTGATCATTCCGGAGCCATTGGTAAACTTTTTAGTCGATTTCGGACAATTTTTTGCGGCTATTTCGCTACTGCCAGCCGATAAAATCGGCCAAAAAGTACCACTTCCGAGCGGAATTTTCAAAATCCGATTGCATATTTGAATCCGTTGGCACGTTTGCAAGTTACCATGCGATTTTCGTTCAATTCCGAGTCGGTGATTTTTGACGCGTTTTTTCGTTTTAAGGCTTTTTAAGTTCGGTTTGGTGCAATTTTGATGCATTGATCTTGTTTTGACTTGTACTTATGTTTGTTGATCATTTTCCATTCATTGCATGTAAATTTATTTGATTTTGGTTTGAATTTGCATGTTGTTTATGTTAGAGCATAAGTGCTGCCCCGTTTTGAAACGTAAATTTCAATGCATGTCCATGACTCGTACATTCATCTTTCTATTTGATTTTGAGTTGTGAGACATAGGTGCAACTTCCGGTTGCACCTCTTTTTTGTTTCTAATGTGTTTGTTGAGTTCATGCAAGGTTCTCGCAAAGATCTTAACGACGGTCGTTTGGTTGGTATTCCACTTTATTTGTGGGATACCTTTGGATTCAAATGATATTTTGTGTCGTTGTTTTTGTTTCGATTATGGGGGATCTTCACAAAGAAATTATGGAAGATGAGCATTTATTTTGCTCATGGGAGATTACAAGGCTTGGCTTGAAGTTTTTTTGGATTTCTTTTATGTGAAAGAATCGGCACTTCGACCAAGTAAGTAATCTCGATTCTCTACTTTAATGCATCATTCTAGTTGTATGCGACTTAGGATCATGTAACTTAAGGTGCATATTGAGCCCTCCCACCTGAGACATTGGATTTATTTGTGATATATATTGATATGTGTCGATTTCGGAGTTTAGGGATTAGGTTACGGATTAGAGAATTCGATTCCTTTCACTTTCCCTTAAAATATCGTTTTTGCCCGTTTCGTCGCAATTATTAAAAATAGTTTTAGGTGTGATAAAATTCTGGAAAAATTCATGAGTTATCTTCTTCCTCTTAATTAATTTGTCATATTTTTTGTTTCCAAATTTGGGTGGTTTCAATAATTAATTTGGGTTTTAGATCACAAGCTGTCCCAAAAAGAAGTGTTTTGACATAAGGGACCGAAAATGATTTTTCCCCATAGGTGTGAGACCTATTTTTTGTGTGTGGTTATTCACTGTAATTTGTGACATTTTGATGCTCATTAGGCATTTTTTTCATAATTTTTAGTGCCCTTTTTGATCCACTTTGTGGAGTTGTTTTTGGGTGATCATTCATTGCTACCTTGCTAGTCAAGTAATTGTTTTGGCACTTTGGTGCATAATTTTGTGGAATCCTTTTGGAAAATGTGAGATAATGACTTTATTATTCCAGGTATTTAATTTCATAATTTTTAAAGGCTTTTTGCTATTTTTCCATGTCACCTAGATCCTAGGTTGATTCATGTGTGTATTTGCTCCATAACTTAAATGATAAGAAGGCA